>APFE030410658.1:94718-193383 GCA_000404065.3 Pinus taeda | reverse complement strand
ATATGGTATTTGGCCCATAGGATTCACTTAAATAAAACCTCTTTCTTGAGCCTTCATAAATAGAACGGGGTTATGGACTAAATATAAAAAGAGGTTTTATTTATTTACCATGCGTATATTTTTATTTATTTACCATACCTCCACTTTACTTATATTTTTATTTGTTTGCACCCTTGCATTATATAAGGTGACTTATGGAGTAAATATAAAAAATGTTTTATTTATTTACCATACCTCTCATTTATTTATATCTTTATTAATTTACCATACCTCTTTTATAAATATGGTATTTGGCCCTTTGGCCCATAAGATTCACTTAAATAAAACCTATTCTTGAAAATGGGGGAATGGATTCACTTAAATAAAACCTATTCTTAAAAATGGACGAATGGAAGGCTGTAACTCCTAATTTCAAGGGCTAAATTTACCTTTTTTACCCTCTTCCTTAAAATAAGGTGGGCTATTTGAGGTGATTTGTTAAAATGTACTATGATACAAAATATTCGCCCAATAAAAATTTAAAACCCCTTAATTTCGCCAAAGGGCGAACATTCGCCCCTAAAATCACCCCTAGTTAGGGGGCCTTATTCCTTTGACTAACTGATCTTGCTTTCTATGGAATTCCCAATTGTTCCAGATTGATTGTTCCTGAGGGAGAGTGGGGAGATCATCCTGGTACCAAGTTTTTAGAGAGATGGTTTTTCAAGGTTTTTCTTTATATTTGTCCATATCTCATCCAGAGATTTGAATTGGTCTTTGAATATTCTGTCATTTCTCTCTTTCCAGATAGTCCAAGTTACAAAGCTTGGGATGAGTTTCCACATGTAATTGAGTAACTTGCTTTGATAGGGGTGGGGGTCCCAATTGCATATAGTAGCCGTCATGTCTCCACTCGCTCCTGTTTCTTTCTGACAATGAAAATTTATTTTTTGCCAGATCTTATATGCTAATGGGCAGTTATACCAGAGGTGTTCAATTGTCTCTTCTTCTTTTTTGAAATTAAAGCATATGGAGGGGCCAATGAAATTTCTTTTCCTCAGGTTATCCCAAGTTAGAACCCTTTTGTGGCAGAGGAGCCAAAGAAAGGTGGAGATTTTCGGCCAAATAGAGGGATCCCATATCTTGCTCCATATTGTATCGGGCCTGGAGTGATCTTTAATGAGTAAATTGTAAGCCTCTTTAGTGGAATATGTGCCTCTTTCTTAATAACACCATCTGAGAACATCTTTTCCTTATGAATATTGTATTTTCCTCTTTGCTAGTTATGTGTCCAGAGTTTGCTGTTCTTGTGCGGTTCCATTAGCTATGATCTGAGAAGCTTTGTGCCATTCTCTGTAGTCTTGTTGGGCCGTGATACTCCAAAAATTTCCAACCTTGATGGGGGGATGGAGATCCTGTTCCACGGGTGCAATATTCGGGAAGAGGTCTCTTAGTTTGGGCGATTGTTGCCAAGAGTCGTCCCAAAATCGAGCCCGGTCTCCGATTTTTACCTCCCAAAAATTGTGCTGCTGAATGAGGTTCCTATGAAGTTTTTCCGAATTCCAAATAATTGAACCATTGCACATCTCATATATTCTTATAAGTTCCTCTCTAGGACAATTTCCCACATTTTTGGCTGTCCATAAGGTGGCCCATGGAGTGAGAGAGCCCGAGAGCCATCTCCACCAGATACGAGCTCCCATGACTGCATTGCTGTGTGTGGGATCTCGCAATTCGATGCCGCCTCCATTTTTAGGAAGACATGCAGTCTCCCATTTGACCAGAGCCCATTTGTGGTGAAGTCCACTAATGCCCCAGAGAAATGCCCTTTGGATAAATTTGAGCTCTTTGAGAACCCATTTTGGGGCTGCAAGAATGGAAAAAAGGTAGAGGGGCATGGCCTGAAGGATGGCTTTGATCAGGACTAGACGGCTTGCCATGTTGAGGGATCTATGGGTCCACGAGGAAAGTTTGGCTTCCAGCTTTTCTAAGAGAGATTTCCAGGTTGAATGCTTCAAGTTGGAGGCAATGAGGGGGGCTCCCAGATACGTAGAGGGAAGCTTGGCTGAGGTAAATTTGAGGATTCGTAAAATGGTTGACTGGATAGCAGAGGGGGTGTGAAAAAAGAAGATTTGAGACTTGGACTAATTGATAGCTGCCCCAGAGGCTTCTAAAAAGTCAACTAAAAGAGATTTGAGGTGCCTAGCCTCCTGGACAGAGGGGTGCCCATAAAGCATGGTGTCATCCACAAATTGCTGGTGAGTAACTGCAGGGGTATTGTGGAATGAGAGACCTTTGAGGCGATTAGCTTGTTAAGCATGCTTGATACTTTGCCCAAGACCTTCCGCCGCAATGATAAAAAGGAAAGGGGAGAGGGGATCCCCTTGCCTGATGCCCCAGGAGAGATGAAAGGTTTCAGAGGGGATGCCATTGATTAAAACTGAGAAGAAGGAGGATGTTAGGAGGCTCATAATCCAATGAACCCATGAAGCATTGAAACCAAAAGCTAGTAGGATCTTTTCCATGTAATTCTAACTGAGGCTATCAAAATATTTTGAGAGGTCGACTTTAAGAAGCATACCTGACTTTTTGGAGATCTTCAAGGAGTGGATGATTTCATGCGTGAGGATGATACCATCCGTTATCTGTCTCCCTTCCACATATCCAGACTGTTCCGACGAGATGATCAGGGGAAGTAGAAGCTTTAGTCTTGTGGCTATGATTTTTGAGTCTATTTTGTAAATAATATTGCAGAGAGTGATCGGTCTGAATTTTCTCGGTTTACAAGGCTTCTCAACATTAGGAATCAGAGCTATGAAGGTGGCATTTATTCCTGGAAACATCCATCGAAGTGAGCGCGACTCTTCCACTACCTGCCAGACCTCATTCTTGATGAGATCCCAGAAGTGATGGAAAAAATTGGAAGTAAAACCATCCGGACCTGGAGCTTTGTCGGCTTTTAGTTGCTTGACTGTAGATTCCACTTCTTGAAGATCGATCGGTTTGAGGAGCATTTGATTGTGCTGATCAGATATGAGTTTGGGAATTTTGCCGGTGATATTTTGAATGGCCTGAGAACGGTCAGTGCTTGGTTCTTTGTGCACCTGCTTGAAATGATTGAGGAGTTCGGCCTCAATCTCTTCATGTTTTTCAAGTATAGCTCCTTGCTCATTTTGAATGTGAGTAATATTATTATGCATTCTGCGTTGGATTGTGGTATTGTGAAAGAATTTGGTGTTTTTTTCACCATATTTGAGCCACCTAATTCTTGATTTTTGCTTCCATAGCATTTCTTCCTGTTTTTCTTTTTCCATAAGTTCCTTTTCAAGAATTTTTTCCTGGTCAGCTAGATCATCGGATCTGCCCTGAGTAATGATTTTTTGCTGTAGTTGCTTCATATCCTGTTCAATGTTTGCCTTCCTGTGAAGAATATTGCCAAATTTAGTTCTATTCCAATATTTGATTTTGCCTTTGAGGTGCTTGAGTTTTTGTTGAAATTAGAACATTTTGGAACCTGGAGGAGGATGAAAGCTTTTCAATTCTATGCTTATGAATTGATGGAAGTCAGGATGGGTCAGCCAGAAGGCTTCAAAGCGAAAAGGTCTGTGGATATTGTTCCCCGGTCGAGACCAATGGAGTGAGATGGGCCAATGATCGGAACCAGTGAAGGGCAAGATAGAAGCAGCAAAATCCCCTCCAAGATGAATGGCATTATCTGAGAGAAGAAATCTATCCAACCGAGATGCAATTTGGAGGTTTCCGGCTTGTTTGTTATTCCATGTGAAAGTACCATTATTGAAGGGGAGATCAATGAGCCAGCTATTTTGTATAAAGTCCATCAAGAGTGTTCCATCCTGAGAACTTTTGCCCCTACCTCCTCTTCGTTCATCCATTCTTGTGATCATGTTAAAATCTCCACTTGCAATCCAAAGAGGGAGTGGTCTATTTTGATTAAGTGCCGAGATGGAGTTGAGGATCCTTTCTTTTTGATGAGTTTCCTGTGGGAAGTAAACATTGGTTAGGAGTCCATATTGATTTGTTCCTAAAATGTGAAATGTAGCTTGGAGAAAGTTCCTGTGCACATGAAAGTTGGTGAGCTCCACAGCTCTAGAATCCCATATGATTGCAATGCCTCATGAGGTTCCATTTACATCAACTGCCGTATTATGACTTCCCGGCCAAAATTTATTAGCTAGCTTGTCCAACACTATGGTGTCACACTTTGTTTCTTGCAAGAAGATAACCTGAGGGTTTTCTTGCTTTATCATGTTTTTGAGTAAACGGGTTTTCCTGGGACCGTTAAGCCTCTGATATTCCAAGAAATTAACTTCGTTGGGAAAGATTGATATTGGGACTAAAGTACTTAGTTAGCTTGGCACATCTGCCAGAATCCACTAAGATTTGCCCTACCTTAATTGTTCTTTGGAGGACAGTTTTCCTACCTCGCTTTTTGATGTCCTTGGCAATGAGTCACCGGTCCCAAGAGCTGCCTGTTTGAATTCCTAAAGATTTCTGCCTTTGAGCTCTTGATAAAACCTCTTCCAAGTTTTTTAGCTGTCCTGCTAGAATGTTGTCAAAATTGTTGGTGGTGCATGCCTTTTCCAGGCCCGGGAGGTCCAAATCCCCTATATCTATTGTGTCTGTTTCTTCATCCATAAAGGGAGAGTAATCTTGATCTTCCATTGGTTCTTCTTCTGTACCAATAACCGATAATGGATTCTCCATTGGTTTATCTTGAGTGTTCCATGCCACATCCTTTTGTTCTATTGAGGTCGAAGCTTCCTTACCCTTAGTATCTGATTGAACCCTGGTGGATCCTCCTTTTTTGCTATTGTCATCATTCTTAGGTGCTGTTTCTGACAAGTTCATTTGAGTTTCAGATTGATCTGCTAGGGCATCAAATTTGTTGTTGGTGGATGGCTTTGGTTGACTGGATTGCACTACTTTTGGTTTCGGGGCTGGCTTCTTATTTGCCTTTCGGCGACTTGCTACCTTGATGAATCCAGATCCATTTGAGACTTCCTGATCCGAAGCAGGGGAGGGTTTCTGATTTAGAGGGCAATCTCTGAATAAGTGCCCCAGGGCATGGCATCTTCGACAACAAAAGGGCACATGTTCATAGTCAATCATTTGTAACCAATTCTTATCAAAGTGAGAGAGGTTTACCGCATCTGGAAGAGCTTGGTTGAGATCCATATAAACACAAATCCTGGCATAAGATGTGTATTTACCTGTCTTCGTTTCTTCGGCTGATTTGACAAACTCACCCTGAGTGTTTCCTATTGCTTTCAGAGAGTCTTCTTCTCAAAATTCGTTGGGAAGTGAATACAGGCGGATCCATACCGGAGCCCAGCTGAGATCTACCATATCAGGGTTGAAGCGCTCTACCCAACCTTTGAGAAATAATCTAGCCGCATTGAAGAAGTAAGGGCCGCCATCCAGGACCCTGTTTCGATCCTCCAAGCAGTTGAAGATAGCTGTGAAAAAGCCTTTCGGTCCTAGTTGCAAGGTAATGTGCCCTTTTGGATGCCATTTCATGTTTATCCAGCTTCGCAGAGCTCGTTCAGTCGGCCACATCCCAATGAACTTCCGTATGAGAGCATGATCTGACATGAACTGTATTCTTGCTTCAATATGATGTCCAGGCAGTTCAACTCGTGGTCGAATCACTGCAACTGGTTTGCATGTCGTTGAATGAACCTCTCACACTTTGTCACTATTCTGGTTTATGTTTTCCTTTTCGGCCAGGTTCTCAGGCATTTCATTGTTGTCTTGCGGGGGAGGTTCTTCGCCTCCCCCCGACTGGGGTTCCATACAGAGCGTACCCACCGTCTTAAGAACGAAGATCTAGTGCCGACCTTGACCACTGACTACAACAGAAGGTTCAGGCCTGCTGTTACTGCAATTGCAGAGGGGCAGAGCCTGCGCTTGTCACAGGTGCTCAAACCCTAGCGGCCGCCATCGATCCTCCACAGGTCTAATTCGTTATAGGATTGTTGTTATCTTTTAATTTAATTATCAATAATTATTAGATAGATGGTATTATCTATAATTATTAAATGAATGCTAGCTTTAACCTCTATAACCTCTAGAGAATATCAACAAAATAATTTTAGGAATACTTGTTAAAATAGTAGTAGTTCAAAAAAATATTTTTAATAGTACTTAAAATAGAAGTAGTTAAAATACATTGATAAGATTTATCACAAAATAGTTTTGTCCTTTCTATTTTTAAAAATTAAATTAAAACAAAGTGTATATAAAATATTTTGACTATGAAATAAGTCATGGTTTTTTGAGCATGTAATATTGGCTCATGGTATTGTAACAAAGCTTATTTATAGATTAACAATCTTTATAGTACATTGGCATGAATCTCCATACTTAATAATCTTATTGCATATTTTTAAAAATATATAATACATTTAACTAATATGTTAATTCTTTTGTATTAATAATATTAATATTTTCAACTAAAATGATCACTTATTTTTTTATGAATTTTTTTAATCTTGACATTGTTATATATGTGATGACACTGTTATATATATCATAAGTAAGTATTTTGATAATTAAAATATTTAGGTGGTAGTTCTATACTCAAACGGTTTTAATATAAAATTATAAAATTATTAAGAAAAACATCTTCACCATGATTGTAAATATGCCGTTCAATAAATTGAAAAAAAAATTGGGCGGAAGTTCTGTATTTATGTGACTGACTATTATAGACAAAGGGGGCATTCAAGTTAAAAATCAACTGAATTAAACTTTAACTCAAACCACTTTCTATATGAGAGGATCATATTTTGTGCATTTCTTATGTGCATTTCTTTCTTATGCTTGGTAATGAGAAAGGTGTATAAGTGTGAGGATTAAGAGAATTTTGAAGTTTAAAATAAGATTTAAAAAATATTATTTTTTAAAGCTTACTCAAAATATTGTGAACACGATATACATCTACTTAGAAATATGTACTTAGGTTCAATGCTATTGGTGGTTTTAGGATGATAATTTTACACTCAATACTGTTAAGTATATTCTTTTGAATTTTTTATAAGATAAGTTTCCAAATTTTTAAATCACTACTTAGTTTTCATAAATATCATTACTTAGTTTTCATAAATATCATTGCTTGAGATTTGTAGCTTTGTTTCTATTTATCTTATATACCCTCTTTCATGTAATAGGATTTGTGAGAGTTAGGATTAAGATATTATGCATATCAGAGAGCTTGTGAGAGTGAGGATCAAGACATTTAGCATTTTAGAGAATTTGTGAGAAAGGATGAAGAGATAAATTTTGATATTGAAAATTAAGACAACTTTGTAGTTTATTTTTTAGTTAATATAATAGTTTCTTTTTATTCTTTGTAATTTGTTGCGTAGCAGTTTTATTATTTCCTCTCTTCCTCTATTTTATTGGTTAGTTACCTTACTTTTCACTTATCTTATTCTGTGTAATTTGGTGTGTTAGCTAATAGAATAGTTGTCCATATTTCGTCTTTGTTCTCTATTTCGTTGGTTTTTTTTTCTAAGATAATTTAATTTTAGTTATCACAATTTTTTATTGCTATTTATCTCAATTCAAACTAATTATTTAAACTAATGAATATTTTATTTATATTATTAGATATATGAACCAAACATAATCATATCATTAAATCTATTATCTATTTAAATTAGTGAATATTTTATTTATCTCATTAGATTTATGAACTAACACAATCATATCACTACATCCATCATATACAAGCATGCCATGTGATGATGGTAACCTTAAGGCCATCGTAGTTTTACTCTTAAAGTTACTCAAAAGTTGTGCAAATGCCAAATTTAAAAATCTAAATGTTTCACTACGCCATGAATGGTTGAATAGATAATTAGGTAAAGTTTAATCTTGAATACATTATTTTGTGGTTGTATTATTAGTATGAGGGTTTTATTCAATGAATCTCTAACATATCACATGCGTTTATGGAATACTAAACAATACCCTTAATTTTATTATATATTGGAAAATGTATTTAAAAATCACATTATTTAATCCCCTACCAATACGAACCCAACACTCTTTCCCAATTTTAAAGACCCCTATTTTCACCAGAGATTGTACGTATTCATTTTTTCATTAACATTTTTTACACCCTTTTATGTTTTTTCATTAACTTTAAGCTCCATTTTTTATACCTGCCAATATAAGAACCCTTTACCCCTTATTATATGCTCAATAAATTATATCATTTTTTCCTCAATTTATATCCCCTAATATGGATGCATGTGGTATGATGTTACTCTTCTAGTGAATCCATGTGATTATCAGTCCTTACCCAAAAAACTCTAACAATCAATTTTTTGGTTGACCACTATTACAAATTATAATATTTAACTTTAGGAAAAAATAAAGTAATTTTTTTTAATTGAAATAAATAATTTGTTATTTATTTGGATCTCTTATTTCTGGATTAGCACCATTTGTTTGGATCTCTTATTTTTGGATTAGCACCATTTGTCCTATATCATCGATACAATTTGCTATTGACCGCCATCATGCTTTTCACAACAACTTTTTGAGGATGATCTTGTAAATTGAGCTTCTTGGAAATCTGTGCAATGGTCGATGGCTTTCCTGGGATTGGATAGTAGTTTTTTTACTCAAACTAAACCTAGTTAGAATATATTTAAAGATTCAAATATGCTTCTAAGGCGTATTCCAGGATTACAGTCAATGTGAGGTGCATTCTAGGTTTTGAGGCAATGGAATTCCTTTTTACTTAAACTAAACCTAGTTAGCATATATTTAAAGATTCAAACATGCTTCTAAGGCGTATTCCAGGACGACAGTCAATGTGAGGTGCATTCTAGGTTTTGAGGCAATGGAATTTTTTTTACTTAAACTAAACCTAGTTAGAATATATTTAAAGATTCAAACATGGTTCTAAGGCGTATTCCAGGATTACAGTCAATGTGAGGTGCATTCTAGATTTTGAGGCAATGGAAGGTCCTAGTACACCTCTGATTAATTATAAAGACTAATTTTATGCAAGAAACAACGAACAAAAAGAGATGTAATATCTGTAGTCTTTCATAACAAAGATTTTTTATTTTTCCCCAATGAAAATTAAGATGAATTTCACTTTCTCATTAAAATTTATTGTGATAATATACTTCCATTCATGGAGGGGCAGCTATGCTACGGTAGTTTTTCATAGCACTATTTATAGTTTTGGAGATTCTTTGGCTGACACGAGGAACTGGTTAGCCTCAAATATCGTTCCCGCTGGAAGCATCGCTAGATGGCCTTACGATGAAAATTATTTTAATAGAGCAACAAGCCAATTTTAGACTATCGATTGGTCGTGGATTATAACGATATGTTGGAACCTTCTGATGAATTAATAGGTTTTTTTACTTTCCGACTAAGTACTTTCCGAATTTGAAAGCTTAAGCTTCAGGTCTGCCTTTCGTGGCTCCATATCTAGGGAACACTAGTAATACGAAAGTGGCTGGAAGGGGCCAGCACCAACAGTGTTAACTTCGCAGTGGCTAGAGCCATGACCTTGGAACTTGGTTTCTTGGTAGCAAAGTCAATCTCGCCGCCTATGAATTATTTTTGCTGGACACAGAAATCCAGTTGGAATAGGTCATCTTTAAGTTAATTGCAGATTTTCGAAATATTTCGAGATACGACCGATGAGCGTGGTCAATTTTTTGACTGCTACGTCGGACCCGGAAATCTTGTAGTGCAGTCAACTCATGCTCACCTGTTGGAATACAAGAAAATAAATTTGGTAAATTGTTCCAAATGTCCAGGTTACTTATCTTAATCCTTATAAAATAATCTAGTTCAATTCATTCTATGAATTTATTAACCTCTGGTTGTAACAAATTCGAACTTGTGACCTATTTTGTCAAAATATGTAGACCAGGAGAAGAATTTTGCAAATGCATTGTTTATGGTGGGAAAAATTGACAGAAACGACTACAATGATCCATTCATGCAGGGATGAACAATGGAAGAAGTGCAAAACCTTTGTCCCTTTAGTTGTCACCAAGACCGTAAAAATAATGTAAGTGAATCTTAGTAATTTCATTCCATTACTTAAGAGCTAAGCTAAACTAAATTCGTTCAATTAAATAAAAAACTATATTTCATTGTTCTTTCGTTTTACTACAAACTTTGATTATGGTAGGCAGCTTAAGGAAGATTTTAGTTTATAAAAACTTAAGGATTGACAGACGAAACAAGAGTTGATCTATGTATCAACGCACCAAAGACAATGCAATGCAAATCATGTTATTTCTAAAGTTAGAGTTATCTTATTTAGGAAAATTTAATATTCTGAATTTTAACCTAAAGTCAATAAAATATATAGAACTTAATAAAAAGGGTTAACTTAAAATGTCCCCGATAAATGATAGATGTTTGTGCATATTTTATTCTATCTTTAGCTTATAATATTTAATAAAAAAGATAAAATACAAGTTTGTTCTTTATTTAAATAATTATTATATATGATATAATAAAATAATATTTCTTAAAAATAATTATAGTAAGATTATTTATTACTTTAAATTTAACTTTCTTTAATTCAATGTAAAATAAGTAATCTATTGTAGGATTATATTTGAAAAAATCAATTGATATGTAGTATACTGTGTCGTCTTAATCAAGTGGCAAATAATTCATATGTAATGAAATATCTAATATAAAAAATTAGAATGTCTAGTTTATTAAAATAAAATAAAATTAGTTACATAAAGATTTCAATTTTTTTATAAATAATGATCAAAATTAAATTTAATCACACGAAGATTATGTTGACGGTGTTGGACCTGCCAACATTCAGGGGATCTCCCCGGTATAAAGTTCCAACTAGACCTCATACCGTTTGGTGTAGGAGTCTCATCCAGTATGATGGTCTGACTACTATTGTCTTAAAGGTTTTCCTTAGCTCTTATTTGTTAGCACATGAGAGTGGTTTGCTTTGTCTTCGAACAACGAGGTTCATGTGCCTGGTGAGTGCTTAGTGTTACTTGTGTCAAGGTTCTTTTACTGCAGAGGGAGAGAGTAGAAGTGAGTCTCAAGTCGAAAGGAAATAATCTCAACTCTGTCAGAGACACATAACAGAGCCAGACATGTGCAACTTCCAGCGGAGTAGTCCACACAGATGTGGCAGTCACAAACACATAGTGAACAGATAGCACGTACAAAACCCAACGGAACAATCCACATGAGTGCGACGGTCGTTATATCAAGTTTATGAGAATGGTTCTATCGAGTGTCCAATAGAATAGTCCACACGGGTGAGACAATGTTAACAAATTATACAAAACACTTTCGTAAGCATATGTATTAGAAAAATCGAAATAGTTCAATTGTCTTAATACATGTTAAAGAAACATGCATTACAAGCATTGAAAGAATAGTCTTACAAATGAATACAATACACGTGTGAAAATGTGTTGGCCTATTATCAATCTTTTGGATTAAGCGAAAGTTCCAAGACACCGGCACACCATTACATCACTAACCCTGATAGTGGGGTGTTGGAGCCACTGCTCGCTTCTCAAAGAAGAGACTATAGACTCTCAAGGCTATGTGGGAGGAACTAAGGTGAAAAGGCATTTGCATGTACAAATGAGGGGTATATATAGCCAAGGGTGAAACTGACCCTTGTGACTGTTCGACTTCCCTCATGACCGTTTGATTTACATGACTCTTCAACTTTACATGTGGGTCTCTTGGACTTCCACATTACATTACATTGATTACAACAATATGGCCCACGGTAGTGTTGTGGCTGAGATGACTCATGACATGACTCGACATGACAGAGTTGGTATGTTCACGCTCTTGATGATGTCCATGTCGTGATGCAATACTATTGAGTGACAAATGTGCTCTTGGTGTATCATAGCTTCACCTCCACATGGCAAGGTGTGTAGAGTCTTCGATGGTCTTGGTGTTCATTTGATGTTGCACGTGCATGTCTCTCCTTTGCTTATACTTGGCATGTTCCATGTGTTCGTCCATTTGAGAACAAGTCTCCTTGCATGTGCTCCTTATTCATCTCGTTTGTTGTCCCGCCATGTCCCATCCATGTACTTGTATCTGAAATCACTCATGACGAGACGACACCAAATCCAAAATATCATAGTTTATCATGATGCATTATCTTTTGTTTTTGAGTGTGGGATATTGGGAGAGAGGAAAAGCCTCTAAAAATGCGCAAAACACATTTTAGGTCAGGATGTAAGCTCTAGGCACTATCAAGGAAAATTGCGCAGAGGTCACTGGGAGGCTCAGATAGGTAGTCTGGATCAGTAATAACTATTTGCATCATATGGCTCGGCTGAAGGGAAGATTTTCTCAATTTTCCCAAGGAGGCAGCGTAGGAAGCATGGAGGAGACTAGCAATGAAAATTGTGCAGATTCTCCGGGGAGGCTGGTAGTGGGCTACGAGAGCTTGGTGGCCAAATCTGAATATGGCCTACAGGACATCCCTCCGTAGTTTCTGCATTGAACGGGATGTTGGGCAACTGGGAGGCAACCCATGAAAATTGCACAGTTTTCAGGAGGAGCAGCAACCCGACTGATAGGGTGACTTGCTGACAGAACTGCACAAATTTCGAGGACAATGTAGTGATAGGAAGCGGGTTCCTATCCTTCATGTCTATGCAATTTCCTCAGTCAGAGGAGGCGGGCATGCTAGTAACTTCTGCGCAATTTTTTGGAGTAGTGAAGCGTGGGGTCACTGCCCGATCAAACTCTCCGGTTGACTAGCGGGAAGCTTGATAGTTTTGCTTGTGGGAAGCACAAATTGAGATGGTTTGATGAGAAGCTTCTGCACTGCTTTGGGTGATATTTAGTCAGGTCGATTCCAGGATTGCGCAGTACAAACTGCTTGGGAGGCAGCCTCAGGCTCTGCGCAATTCTGGGTAGTAGTACATGATTAGTGAGAGCTGAGACTGCGTAGTGCAACTCAGTAGAGATCCAACTGTTGGGGGGTGGTCTGGTCGACCAAGCTTCAACAAAATGACTGTGTGTGACCAAGTGAACTTGTGCATACATGACCTTGCGAACACACACTTGACAGGACTCGACAACAAGACACCTCAAACCAACAAGACAACATGCTTAGTGTGACTGACTAACGTGTGTGGGCGACAAGTGCAACACTTGTGATAGATCACTAAACGACTGTGACGACACTTGTGCAACATTACATACAACTTCGTGTGTGAGTGTGACAGATGCTTACATAGCGATTACAACTTGTACACACGAAGATGGACTTTGTGCATAGCTAAAACATGACTGCAAGCATGACATTGCAACCAACATGGTAAAAAATGTTTGGTGAACAGTCAAGCGAGGAGGGTGCAAAGTCTCTACATGAGCTCATGGGATGAGCCTAAGTGCTTGCAAACATCAAGGAAAAAAACCAAGGAAGGCTCTAAAATTGGATGCAGGCCAACATTTTGGAGGGTGTTACAGCCACTACAACAAATTCCTATTTTTTTTTTTTTTAAATAATGATCAAAATCGTGAAGACAACAGAAAAACTTATGTATTGTAGTGTTGAATTAGATTATAATTTTTATATTTCATCATGATTTAAAATTAAATTGTAAAAATATATAATATAGGTAATATTTAGTGAGGAAAATGATTGAACCAAGTCCATTCAATAATAAAAATAAGTAAGGGAGAAAAATGGAGAAAATTAGCAAGGGAAAAATCAATGTAATATGCAATGTTGCTACTTTTGTTTTTTAAATCAGCGAGTTTCCACGGTTAGTAAAAGCTTGAAACATAATGGCAATTAATATTTTTTTTTTGGAAAAGAAAATATTAATTATGGTAAATTCCATAAATTTGGATTTTAAAAAAAATTTAATCTGTAAGGACACTTGGCGATTAGAGGGTTTTTCTTATTTTTATTTTTTATTTTAAACAATTTTTTAATTATGAAAATTTGAATTTAAACGACATAAATTAGTTATCCACCAATAAAGATTAGAAATTAAAATTTTAAAAATTCAAAATATAATTTTCAATTTAAAAAAAAACTTAATATTTAATTTTACAAAAACGTTAATCAACTTTGGAAATAGTCTCTAAAACATTGCAAATTAATTAAGATTGTGACCCAAACTCACTACAATATACTTTGCCTTTGACACATATAGATATATCAATTAGCCTCTTTAAAAGCCCCTTAAAAAAACAAGATATGATTTTTCAACTCTTATAAACAAAAGGTGATTAAAAAAACAACTCTTATAATCAAAAGGTCATTTTTTTTTGACTAATTTTTTTAAAATTATTAGGAACTAAGGATATCAAACATAAAGTAATATTACTACTACTTTTTCATCTAAAATAACAAAAATAAAATTGAATACGATATTTTATGTTTTTAAATAGAGGTGAATTCCCTCATACTATTATTAGAATCAATTAAATGCAAAATAAATATACTTGATTTTACAATTATTTTACACTACATTTCCCTCATATAAGAACAAAAATAAATACCTCTTTTTTATGTAAGAACCAAAATAGAGAAAACCAAATCACAACAAGTCAAATTAGCATCTTTAATCAAATCATCATTTATAAACATGTCACATCAGGTCAGCTCAAAACACAACCATCACAGATCAAAGTCCTAAATCACAAGTAATCATCATAACACAAATCATAGATCAGATGTAATCGTTATAAACCAGAATCATAAACCACATGCATAATACAACTGAAATAAAATATTGATACTTATCCTTTAATCAATTCTTAGCTTCTACCTTTGTCCTTATTTCGTACACACACCAGATCCGTTACCACACCTAACAAACACCCAGTTCTTTCTATTCAACCATATACATATACACATAGTGTACATCCCACACATACAACCACACATGAAATACACCACCATGCAATAGATGCACCTACACGTGGCATACCACACATACACCTACACCCATTGTGCAACACAAAACAATACATACTCCTACATTCGGTGTACACCACAACATAATACATACACCGAAACCCGTGTACAATACAACACAAATACATACACAAAGTACAACACAATGAGTAAATATTTGTTGTAGTGGCTACAACACCCTCCAAAATTTTGGTCTGCATCCAATTTTAGAGCCTCCCTTGGGCTTTTACTTGATGTTTGCTAGCACTGGTGCTCACCCCATGAGTTCGTGTTGAGTCTTTGCACCCTCCTCGCTAGAGCATTCAACGAACATCCTTTTGCATGTTGGTCACAATGTCACGCTTGCAGCCATGTTCTAGTCATGCATAAGGTCCCACTTCATGTGTACAAATTGTATTTGCTATGTAAACATTCGTCACACTCACACACAAAGTTTTATGCATTGTCACACAAGCATCATCGTGGTCATTCAATGATCTATCACAAGTACCACGCTTGTCACTCACACCGTCAGTCAGTCACACTGAGTATATGTTGTCTTGATGGTTTGAGGTGTCTTGTCATCGAGTCATGTTCAGAGTGTGTTCACAAGATCACATATGCACAAGTTCACTTACTCACAAACTTAGTCATTTTGTTGAAGTTTTGATGACCAGATCACCTCCAATAGTCGGACCCTCACTAAGCTGCATTGTGTAGTTTCAACACTTAGTGAACATACACTACTGCCCAAAATTACGCAGAGATTGAGGTTGTCTCACAAGTAGTGTACACTACACAATCCTGGAATCAATCGAACTGACTGTCATAAGAACAACGCAAAATTTTCTCAGCAAGCCATCTCAATCTGCACTGCCCACAAGCAAATCAACTAACCCTCTAGCTGGTCAACCGGAGAGTTTGACCAGGCAGTGACCTTGGGATTCACTCCCCCAAAAATTGCACAAAAGCTACAGACCTTTCCCACTCCACTGACCAAAGAGATTGCAATGACATGTCAAATAAATACCCTGTGTCTGTCCCTGTCTCCCTCAAAAAATTGCACAGTTTTTCTAGCTATTCACCCAGACAACCAACCTGTTGCTCACATGGAAAACCGTGTAGTTTTCATGAGCAGTCACCTAGCTGCCCAACGTCCCACTCAGCTCAAAAACTGCATTGGCATCTCCAGCAACCCATCATCCCCCTCATCTCAAAAACTGTGATGGGATGTCTAGTAGCCCAGCATCCCGCTCAGCTAAAAAATTGTGATGGGATGTCCAGCGGCCCAGCATCCCACTGAGCTCAAAAACTATAATGGGATGTCTTGAAGGCCAACCTCCCAGCATTTGCGCAATTTTCACTAGTAGAACTCCTGCAGCCCATAGCCAAACTCGTGAAAAAAATGCACATTTTTTCCCAGGAAGCTTGTTGTAGCCCGCTCCAAGCTCCCTAGAGGAATTGTGCAATTTTTGCTGCCAATCCCCTCTATTGCCTGCACTACTTCCTCCAAAAAATTGCACAACACAAATATGCCCGCTAGCTGAGACAAATCCCACAGATAGTCACTTCTAATCCAGATTGTCCATTTCAGTCTCCTAGTGACTTCTGCGCAGTTTTCACTAGTAGTACCCAGAGCCCGCATCCCAACTTGAAAATTGCCTTGCGCGGTTTTGTAGACTTGTCCTCTCTCCTGGTCACCTACATTCGAAAGCATATGACAATGCATCATGGTAGGCTATGAGGTTTATGGATTTGATGTTGTCTTGTCATGAGTGATTGTAGATATGAGTACATGGATAAGACATGATGCGAAAATAGATGGGATGAACAAGGAGAGCACATGCAAGGAGATTTTTTCATGAACAGATGAACGAACAATGCATGCAAGGAGATTTTCTTGCAAACAGATGATGCATGCGAGGATATTTTTTTGCAAATGGACGAACATGCGAGGATATTTTTTTCATGAACGAACGAACATGTAAAGCATGCCAAAGAATAAGCAAAGTAGTGATGTGAACATGCAACATCAAGCAAACCCCAAGATCATCGAAGACTCCACACATCTTTCCATGCGAAGGTGAGGTTGTGATACACCAAGAGCACATCCATCGCTCAATAACACTACATCTCTACATGGACACCAGCAACAACATGAACATAGTAGCAATGTCGTTTTGAGTCGTGTCATGAGTCATGTCAACCACATCACTACTATGGGCCATATTGTTGTAAATCAATGTAATGTAACATGGAAGTCCAAGAGACCCACATGTAATCTAAAGCGTCATGTAAAGTTGAAAAGTCATGAAAGTCAAATAGTCATGAGGGAAGTCGAATAGTCACAAGGGCCAATTTTACCCTTGGCTATAAATGCCCCTCATTTGTACATGTAACAAACTTTTCACCTTGTCTCCTCTCACATAGCCTTGAGAGTCTATAGTCATTTCTTTGAGGAGCGAGCAGTGGCTCCAACACCCCTTTCACAAGGTTAGTGATGTATGGTGTACCGATGTGTCTTGGAACTTTCGCTTAATTTAGAAGCCTGATAACAGACCAACACATTTTCACACATGTGTAGTAACTATTTGTAAGACTAATCTTGAACACTTGTAATGCATGTTGCTTTAACCTGTGTTAAACAATTGAACTCTTTCGATTGCTCTAATACATATGTTTATGAAAATGTGTTGTATGCGTTGTTAACATTGTCTTGCTCGCATAAGTTGCCTCACCAGAGATCAGAGAAAACCTTTCTCATAAACTTGTTATAACGACCATCACAATAGTGCGGATTGTTCCACCATGTGTTGTACATGTTATCTTTTCTTATGTGTTGTGACTGGAGCATCTGTGTGGATTGCTCCTCCGGAAGTTGTGCATGTCCTGTTTTGTTATGTGTTTCTGATAGAGTTGGGACTTCTTCCCTTTTGACTGGAGGCTCACATCCACCCTCTCCATATGTGGTGAAAGGACCTTGACACAAGTAACACTAGCACTCACCAAGCACGCGAACCTCGCTGTTCAAAGATAAAGCAGACCACTCTCATGTGATGATAAGCAAGTGAAAAGGAATATCTTTAATATAATGGCAACCGGGCCATCATACTGGATGGGACTTCTACGCCAAACAGTTTGAGGTCTAGTTGGGACTTCTACACCAAACAATTTGAGGTCTAGTTGGGACTTCATACCGTGGAGATCCCATGAATGTTGGCGGGTCCAGCACCATCAACATTTTGGTGCTAGAAGGAGGGCTAGATGATAAGATGAGTCCTCACAATATGTGTTTAGTCTTCGCACGTCTATCATGGAGTTTGTTATAGTTCACCCTTCGAAATGTATGTCCAACAGACATATCTTTCACATCTAGAGGGAGTTTTGGGATTACTTGTCACAAATCACGTATAATGGTGAAGGTGAAGTGGCCTGACCTGATCACTTAGGTGACTTCCATGTGCTCATGGAGAATGTGGAAGGTTTTAATGAAATAGAATTATGTTCGCTACTCACACACATAATTCGCAACCACCCATTGCAATGGTGTAGCATACTACCTCATAACTCTGTGCACTTATTCAAGCAGTTTAGTGATCTGATTCAATCTACTTTTTAGCATTTTGATCTTGAAGAACTTGATAAAAAATTGTTAAAACAATGTAAGATCCCACATGAATTGCCCATGGATTTTTCACGGTTATTTCATCTATTCATGTTTGAAGCTTCGAAAAGTCAGATTAAATTCCAGTATCTCATGGACAGATTTGAATATTGCTTTACCAAATCACTCTATCCCAAGAAGAAGTTGAAGTTAAAACCACGATTAGCATACTTCGATGATGGAGTTGCACAATAAAAGACGGACACAATTGCTGTCACAAGTGACTATCCTCCTTCCCCTCATCAAACAACTCCACCACCAAAGAGTGATGTGGGAGAACATGCACACACGTCTGTTCAACTTTCACATTTTCCCACCTCACTACTCTCAATATCTACACAGATTTGGTTGGGAAGTCCATGGGTTGTCATACATAGTTGTTACCTTAACCTACGTCTCTGCATTCTGTTGATCCTCTAGATTGCACTGTCTTGTGTTCTTCCATTCCAAACTCTACACTTGTTGTGAATGAGGATCAAGCCATCGACAAAGTTGATGTTGCACAACCAACCTACACTATCATTCATGAAGAGTATGACCAAGAATCTAAGCATGAACAGGTGGTGAAGGATGACCTCCTTCTGTCCACACCTCCTTTGGCTTTTCTTGACATCATTGGTGATTATGTTATCCATGATTGTCTTTGTGTTAATCCATCCATGGATGCATCTGCTTCTGATCATTTGTAGAACATCCCTGATGTCAGTCCATCATTTGATAATGGAGAGGAAAAATCATTCATAAAAAATCCACTTGATCGTTCATCTTCTTTTTCCAGCGTAGAGGGTGAACATTTTTGCTTCTCATCTACCCCTCTATATGATTCATCAAATCAGGAGGATGCCGACAAACATCTTGAATTTTCTGATCATGGTTGTCATGATCTCTTTACTTGTTCATCTAATCACGATGTTGATTCACTCATTGTTAATTTTTCTAAGCCACTCGTCTCTGATGATTTACTTATTGACGAAGTGGAAACCTCGTAGGCTGTTGAGGCACTTCAGACTGAGCTGATGGTTATGTCAGGTGCCCGCC
The DNA here is from genome assembly GCA_000404065.3 of Pinus taeda. Classification (NCBI taxonomy): domain Eukaryota; kingdom Viridiplantae; phylum Streptophyta; class Pinopsida; order Pinales; family Pinaceae; genus Pinus; species Pinus taeda. The sequence goes on along the minus strand of APFE030410658.1, from coordinate 173,761 downwards.
ATCTTGAGGTTAGTTCCACTTCTGATAAGAAAATTTGTGAAAGAACCAAGGCTCCTCACCACTCATATTTATGCACTGAAGATCAATCCAACACACAGATTTATCTTCCTCCACCGGAATCACATGATCCCATCGTTTGCGCATTGGAGGAATCATTTGCAGCAAGCACACTTGCAAGGTGTAAGTTGTCTCTTTTTCTCATGTTTTCTTGTTTGCCACATTCAAGAGAGTGCATATGTTTATCATCTCTATGCAGTGTTTGACATCACCATGGCAAGTCTACAGAGGGTTTGACCTTCACTTTCAATCTTTTCTTTTCTGTGGACATGTTTAAACTCGGAGTGTGTTGGTCTTCATTTTTATATCTTTTATGTTTGTTTGTTCGCTTGACTATGTTTCTCATGAACCATGCCTTCACCAACATGGGCCAGCCAATGCGTCGGTCACTACATTGGAAATATCACTTCACATAAGTAGGCCCATGCACTGTTAGTGTAGGAGTAGGAGTAGTGTTTGTTTTCATGCTTGTCCTTGTTTTATGGTTTGCATGTTTATTTTCTTGCTGACTTGGTTTGGTTTGTTTGCTTGCTCACTTTGCATGCTTATTGTCTTGTTTTCTTCGCTTAATATTTTTGTTTCATTTTGTTTTGTTTGCTTAGTATCATGCTATTTTTATTTTTGTAAATAAGTGTTGCCCTCTATTGAGTTCTGGCTTTTGAATGATTATGTGGCCAAGATCCAAAGAGTCTTTTGACACTGCAACACTTGGCAAGTCCTGTGTCCATCTTCTTTGTGCTTGGTTATAACTTTTGGTCAATGAAGTATTAACGGAAAATATGATCCGTTTGCAAGGGAAGATTGGGTATAACCATGAACCTGTGTCCATATGAGGAAACCCCATGCTTGTACTCGATCTTCTGCTCTATTTGTTCAATTTCACTCAACTAGTAGAAACAGAAAAGGGGAAAATCTAAACAAGAAAACCTATGTCAGAGATCTTACATGATTCTCTGAAGGAATAACCTCTTCTTCTCTCAATAAGTTGAGAATATCCCTCTTCCACCCCAAAAATAAATAAGTGCCTATGATCAGTCCTCTTTAAAAAAAATACAAAGGCGAAAGAAGAGAAAGGCTTCTTGCATAGAGAGGTGAAGCATGAAACTCCACCAGGGTATTGACCAGGCTCACTAGAAGCGGAGCAATGCATTTGTTCATGCGTGACTCTACTGGGGTGTTGTCCAGGCTTGCTAGCAACAGAGAAACACTAGAGATGAAAAATTATACTCTGAATTTTTTTAACTCGCGAGCTAAACTACCCTTCCCGATTTCGAAACACTGTGATGAAAATTGAAACTTGTTGTTGTGTTTGACTGAGTTGGTGAAAGGTGAGCCACGTCTGTCCATGGGGTAAATTGGGAGGCAGAAGTAACACATACAATGATTCAATACTCCCTAAAAGGCCAAGGCCCTGTGATGTCAATGGACCCAAACAGAGAAGTTGGAGTTCAACCAGTGTGTCGCCAAGTGTTGTAGTAGCTACAACACCCTCCAAAATTTTGGCTTGCATCTAATTTTGGAGCCTCCCTTAGGTTCTTGCTTGATGTTTGCAAGACTCAGGCTCACCCTATGAGCTCATGTTGAGTCTTTGCACCCTCCTCGCTGGATCGTTAAATGAGCATCCTTTTGCATGTTAGTCACAATGTCATGCTTGCAGCCATGTTCTGGTCATGCACAAGGTCCTGCTTCATGTGTGCAAGTTGTATTCATTATGTAAACATTCATCGCACTCACACATGAAGTTGTATGCATTGTCGCGTAAGCATCATCACGGTCGTTCAATGATCTATCACAAGCATCATTCTTGTTGCTCACACTATTGATCAGTCACACTGAGTATATGTTGTATTGATGGTTTGAGGCGTCTTGTTGTCGATTCACGTTGAGTGTGTGTTCACAAGATCACTTATGCACAAGTTCACTCACTCACACACTTAGTCATTTTGCTAAATTTCTGACGACCAGATCACCCTCCAATAGTCAAACCCTCATTAAGCTGCATTACGCAGTTTCAACACTTAGTGAACATGTACTACTACCCAAAATTGCGCACAGATTGAGGTTGTCTCCCTAGCAGCCTGAATAGTGGAATCCTAGAATCAACTGAATTGAGTGTTACTAGAATAATGCAGAAGTTTCTCTGCAAGCCATCTCAATCCGCGATGCCTCGAAGCGAATCAACCAACCCTCTAGCTGTTCAACCAGAGAGTTTGACCAGGCAGTGACCCCAAGACTCACTCCCCAAAAATTTGCGCAAAAGATGTAGACCTTGCCTGCTTCGTTCGCTGAAGAGATTGTGCTGACATGCCAGATAGAAACCCTATGTCTGTCCCTGTCTCCTCAAAAAATTGTGTAGTTTTTCTAGCTAGTCACCCAAACAACCAACCTGCTGCTCACTCAAAAAACTGTGCAGTTTTCATGAGCAGTCACCCAGCTGCCCACCATCTCGCTCAGCTCAAAAACTACAATAAGATGTCCAACAGCCTGACATCCTGCTCAACTCAAAAACTATGATGGGATTTCCAGTAGCCCAGCCTCCCGCTTAGCTCAAAAATTGCGATGGTATGTCAAGCAACCCAACATCCCACTTAGCTCAAAAACTACTATGGGATGTCCAGTAGGGTAACCTCCCAACATTTGTGCAGTTTTCACCGGAAGCACTCTTGCATCCCATTGTCAGTCCCCTAAAAAAATGCGCATTTTTTCCTGCCAATCCTCCTGCAGCCCGCTGCTAGCTCCCTGGAGGAATTGCTCAGTTTTTGCTTCCAAGCCTCTTTGTTCCCTGCACTGCTTCCTCCAAAAAATTGCGCAAATATGCCTGCCACTCGATTTAGATCCCATAGACAGTCATTACTGATCTAGATTGTCTATCTTAGTCTCCCAATGAATTCTGCATAATTTTCAACGATAGTTCCCCGAGCCCGCATCCCAGCTTGAAATTTACCTTATGCAGTTTTGTAGCCTTGTCCTCTCTCCCGTCACTTGCATTCGAAAACAAATGACAATGCATCATGGTAGACTAGGAGGTTTATGGATTTGATGTTGTCTCATCATGATTGATTGGAGATACAGGTACATGGATAATACATGACGCAACGACGGACGAGATGAACAAGGAGAGCACATAAAAGGAGATTTGTTCACGACCAGATGAATGAACAATGCATGCGAGGATATTTTTTTGCAAATAGATGATGCATGTGAGGACATTTTGTTGCAAACAGATGAACATGCGAGGATATTTTTTCGCTAACGGATGAACATGTAAAGCATGCCAAAGAAAAATTAAAGGAGCGGCATGCACATGCAAGATTAAACGAACACCAAGACCATCAAAGACTCCACACATCTTGCCATGTGGAGGTGAAGCTGTGAGACACCAAGAGCACATCCATCACTCAATAGCACTGTAGATCGGCATAGACAACACTAGCAACATGAACATAGTAGCATTGTCGTGTTGAGTCATGTCAGCCACATCACTAATGTGGGCCATACTATTGTAAATCAATGTAATGTAAAGTGGAAGTCCAAGAGACCCACATGTAATCTAAAGAGTCATGTAAAGTTGAAAAGTCATGAAAGTAAAACAATCATGTGGGAAGTCAGATAGTCACAAGGGCTAGTTTTACCCTTAGCTATATATACCCCTCATTTTTACATGCAAAAAACTTTTCACTTTGGCTCCTCCCACATAGCCTTGAGATTCTGTATTCTTTTCTTTGAGGAGTGAGCCGTGGCTCCAACGCCCCTTTCACAGGGTTAGTGATGTATGGTGTACCAATGTGTCTTGGAACTTTCGTTTAATTCAAAAGTCTGATAACAACCCAACACGTTTTCACACATGTATTGTAACTATTTGTAAGACTAATCTTTAACACTTGTAATTCATGTTTTTATAACTTGTGTTGAACAATTGAACTCTTTCGGTTGTTCTAATACATATATTTATGAAAATTTCTTGTATGAGTTGTTAACATTGTCCTGCTTGCGTGGGTTTCCTCATTGGGCATCAGACATAACCTTTCGCATAAACTTGTTATAACGACCGTTGCACTTGTGTGGACTGCTTTATTAGGTGTTGTACATGCTATCTTCTCTTGTGTGTTGTGACTGCTACATCTATGTGGACTACTCCTTCGGAATTTGTGCATGTCCTGTTGTGTTGTGTGTATATGACAGAGTTGGGATTTCTTCCCTTTCGACCGGAGACCATGGAAAATTTTAGGGGCGAATTTTCACCCTTGGGCTAAATTAAGGGGTTTTATTTTTTTGTTGAGTGAATATTTTGTATCATAGTACATTGTTACAAATCACCTCAATTTTATTTTATAAAAAAATTAGGTATGGAGGTTAGCCCACCTTATTTTATGGGAGAGGGTCAAAAAGGTAAATCTAGCCCTTGAAATTAGGAGTTACAATCTTCCATTCACCCTCATTTTCAAGAAAATATATTTATGATAGTTATAAATAAAAATATAAACACAGTGGAGGTATGGTAAATAAATAAAAGCTCTTTTAATACTTACTCCAAAGGTATGGTAAATAAATAAAAATACAAATAAAATAGAGGTATGGTAAATAAATAAAACCTCTTTTTATATTTAGTCCATAACCCTCTTTCTATTTAAGAAGACTCAAAAACGATGTTTCATTTAAGTGAATCCTATGGGCCAAATACCATATTTATAAAGAGGTATGGTAAATTAATAAAAATATAAATAAACAAGAGGTATGGTAAATAAATAAAATATTTTTTTTATATTTACTCCATATGTCACCTTATATTTATGAACACGCAAGCGTGAAAATAAATAAAAATATAAATAAAGTGGAGGTATGGTAAATAAATAAAACCTCTTTTTATACTTCAAAGGTATGGTAAAATAAATAAAAATATAAATAAACTATAGGTATGGTAAATAAATAAAACCTCTTTCTATATTTAGTCCATAACCCTCTTTCTATTTAAGAAGGCTAAAAAAAGAGGTTTTATTTAACTGAATCCTATGGGCCAAATACCATATTTATAAAAGAGGTATGGTAAATTAATAAAAATATAAATAAACAAGAGGTATGGTAAATAAATAAACCTTTTTTATATTTACTCCATAAGGTACCTTATATTTATGAACACTCAAAAAATGTGTTATATTTAGGTGAATCCTATGGGCCAAATATCATCGGCCAAATTATTATTAATACAATGCAAAAGAAACACTATTAACCTTAATATTAGTATTAATAAAACTAACATAGAGTGAAAAATATTTGATCCCTCTCACGGCTTAGTAGATCAAGAGTAAAAATGGATCTTGTAATTTAATGTCACTTAAACATTTTAAGTTGGTTAAACAAAAAAATAAATAAAAATCAATTATAATTTTATTATTTTTTATAAATTACTAATAGTAGTTTTTAAGCTTCAGGTGTATTGACCCATGGTAATACCATGGTATTCATGTGAACACAAACTATTTAAAGGGGAAATTCTATCAACATAGATCCATCTTAATTCCATGTCTACCAAGTGTTGGGAGGGATAAATAGATTTCATCCCTCTAAGAGTGGTAGATGTGGAGTTAAGATGGATATAGGTTAGTTTTTATGATAATGAAGATAATTATATTGTAAAAAAATCTTAAGGTGAATGGTTAAAGCTACATTTAGTCACTTCACAAATTTAGTAAAAAATACCAATATCTCCATTAATATTGGTTTTTTTGATTTAACAAAAAAAATTCAAAACAATAAAATATTAACTCTTTCTGCATCACCCTCACAAAAGAGAGATAGATTTCCCACAATTTTCAAACATTCTCAATATGATGTCTTCATGAAAAAGTTAAGGTACTGATCTTGGATTAGTTGTTTGAAAAATATGCTGGTTTGTACAACCTTTCATCTTCTGTGCTATTCTTAGTGTGTGGTAATGATCTGTAGGGGTTGGGTCATTGTACCATATTGTCCTAAAAGGTGGAGATTGTGCACCAAAAAGGAAATTAATCCACACGTTACAACGCTGTTAAAAATGGTATGAAGGTAGTGGATTATGCTAATAAGAAATTTAGATTGGGAGAGACATAATTAAATTTTATTATTTAATTGAAGATTTCCAATTAAAATAATAATAAATCTACATTTATATATTTATATATTGATTGGATGGCTTCTGATAACAGTCACTTCTTTCCATTAGATCCCCTTCAGACCTTTGGGATACCTACTACTTTATTATATTATATAGTTAGGCCTTACTACTTGTTGGCGTGTTGGGGTAAACAAACTTGATGTTTTTTTTAATCTTGTCGTTGGAGTATATGGAATAAAAAAGAAATTTGATAGCTTGGCAAAAGTGGTAGCTTGACAAAAGTGGTAGAGAAAACATTAATCTCTCCTACCATGACAAACATGGCCACTAAAACTTGCAACATTGTTTGTAGGAAGTGAAAATTATGTTTCTTTTTTTCTAAACATGTATGTTAGTATATTACAGTTTAATGAATATGCTTTATTATTATCATATATGGCTTCATACTTTAACAAAACATTCACGAAGACTTCACAATGTTTTATTATTCAGTGAAGGATTTTCCAAGATCTTACAAGATTTTATAATTCAGTGAAAGATTCACCATTACTTTACAAGATAATATAGTCTGGTGAGAGATTCGCCAATATATATATATATATATATAATATATATATATATATATATATATATATATATATATATATATATATATATATATATATATATATATATATATATATGAGTGATAAAATCACCTCCCATTTTTCCGATGTATCATGGGGATTCACCCATTTATTATACATATATATTTAGGGTGGTTCTTAAAATTTTCCTTGCTGGAGACTCACCTCCACCCTCTCTGTCCAAGGTGAAAGAACCTTGACACAAGTAACACTATCACTCACCAAGCATGCGAACCTCATTGTTCAAAGATGAAGCATACCGCTCTCACATGTTGACAAGAAAGAGCTAAGGCATATCTTTAAGATAATGGCAACAGGTCCGACATATCGGATGGGACTCCTAAACCAAACAGTATGAGGTTTAGTTGGGATTTCATACCAGGGAGATCCCCTGAATGTTGGCAGGTCTAGTACCATCAACATTTTGGCACTAGAAGGAGGGCCAGATGACAAGTTTAGTCCTCACAATTTGTGTTGAATATTTACACATATATCATGGAGTTTGCTATAGTTCACCCTCTAAATGTCTATCCAATGGACATATCTTTCACGTCAAGAGGGAGTTCTAGGATGAATTGTCACAAATCACATATGATGGTGAAGTGAAGTGGCCTAGCCTGAGCACTTAGGTGACTTCCATGCGCTCATGGAGAATGTGGAAGGTGTTAATGAAATAGAGGCATGTTCGCTTCTTGCACACACACTTCGCGACCACCCATTGCAATGGTGTAGGATACTGTCTCATAACTCTGTGCACTCATTCAAGCAATTCAGTGATATGATTGAATTTGTTTTTCATCATTTTGATCCTGAAGAACTTGATAAAAAATTGTTAAAATAATGGAAGGCCCCGCATGAATCGCATATGGATTTTTCGTTGCGCTTCCGTCTATTCATATTTGAAGCTCTGAAAAGTCAGATGGAATTCCAATATCTCATGGAGAGATTTGAAAATTGCCTTACCAAATATACATAGCACCATCTATACCCAACACTTCATATGCAATATTCACAGAACACTATATGTACCACCTTGTACATAGCATTTCATAAACAACATGTACACACACTATATATACACAACACTGTATTCACACAACATCACAGATGCAACATGTACAACATATATAGCGTATGCACAACAATAGTACCACACATCCAAAACAACACAATCTCTACCAAGAAACCTTGCTTCTAGTGTCTCTCCACAATTCATGCTTATCCTAGCATGCCTTGGAATGCGTTGTTTTCATTCCGTTGATGTATCTCTCAATATTAGCCTGTCCATAACATAAATATAGGCATAATACAAGAATATAATATCAATTCATATCCACATGATACTGGCCTCGTAGATTTTTCAGGACTACTGTCCCACTTTATTCCTCATAAACCATTCACCTCTTCATGCCATTCACCTGCATAAACAATCATTCCTCCACAAGAATGGTACCTGGTGACTTTGTCAGAAAACAAAATACATACATACATGTATACATATAAACATCAACATAAAACAATCATGATCCCTGATGGCACTGTAAGATAACAACGTACATACATACATATATGTATATAAACATTAACATAAAAAAATCATGATCACAACATAAATACTAGATCTCAAGATTAAGGTTAAGAGAACTTCCTTTATTCATGCACAACATGCACAACATTGAGCATAGTCATTCCCAACATCGCCAAGGAATCAAAAGCTTCACATGTATTCATTTTACCTTTCCTATTATCTTTCTCGTGATTGTCCTACTACCATCCATTTACACTAATGGACCCAACCAACTTAGCCTATTGTCATACTCTTACCTTTAGCTTCCCTTACACATGCACCAAATTCATCTAGCTCCTTCATTACCTAGTGGGTTCCACATAACTCTCCTAGAGTTCCATCAACTTTCTTCTCTCCCAACCAATTCCCAAGACTCAAAACTTAAAAAGGAAAGCACAAGAAACAAACAAGAAGAAGACCATGAAAACCAATAACAACATGAAACCACAACAAGATGGAAAGGTCTTGCACCAGACATAAACAAAACTTAAAATCAAGCTCAACAAATCACAAAAGACAAAAATTACAAAACTAACAATAGACACCATGACTCAATCCCCATGGTTCCCAGTGCTTCCAATGAAAATCTCAACCTGAGCCTTCTTCAAAATCTCATGGAAGTTTCCTTGCCATGCAATCCCTTACATCATATTTCTGTAACCACATAACTTTCAGTGTATAAATAAAATATAATATACTAGTTATCTTACCTTGTCAAACTAATGCAAGGCATGTTTCCCTGAGACTTCTCACACATGTTGACCACATGTTCCAAATATCAAGAGAAAATATCTATTAATTTGGAATCAACCTTTACCAAAACTAACAGTCATGTCATAATCCATAGTCAACCCATACTCATTAGACATAATGCTACAATTGTCACCTATTACACTCAAGCACATGTTAGCTATCTTAGCACATATGTGTGAGTAAACCATCTTAAAACAAGATAATTTCTTGATGCAATATTATAGGCAGACACTCATATCATGTGATTAATCAAACATTCAACAACACTCAAACACCAAATAGACGACATAATCAAATTCAAGCACAAAGTAGATGACATAAGCAAGCTCATACCTTAATGTATCTCAGGGGAGGATATCATGTCTACACAATCAATCTACTTAGGATGATATAACTTCACAACACATCATCTCAAACACAAATAAGATCTTGATATCCATAACAATAACTAACTAACATGTTAACATCATAATCTCATAAACCTTTTTAATTCATGCATAACAATCACATATGTATGGTTAGTCTAGATTAGTACAACACAATGTCATAAATAAGTTGAATCATGCCTGAATGTCATAACCCTAACCATATAAATAGGCCAATCCAATTTAGCATGATACATATAAAATCAAGATATTAATTCTATAACTCAATATAAAAAGTTAATAGCATATAACAACAATAAGTTAACATATAACATGCTCATCAACAACATATAACACAGTCATCAATTTATCCAATATAAAACAAAAATACCAATGCATACAACCATAGGGTACTATCATTCATGATTATTTGACACGTGTGCATATGACCACACTGATCAACTAGAATTTATCATATATGTAACCATAATAATAATAGAATGAAAAATATGTCTATAACCCTAATTCATATAACAATCCATTAAATAACATACTTGCATGCTAAACATACAATACATGTATGACGATCTTCTCTTACCCCAAATTTTAGTGTTGTAACCTCACTCTAATGATTTGTATCTCTTGCTTCACCTCAATCAACACATCAACATCATAAGATACCAACAACACCTGAAATGCCTACAACGACCTCATGCACAACAACCATGCCCATAATAATGCACATGTAACAACATGTATACATTGACATGCATAACAAATCAATATACAACCGACTTGCATTCACGCCTCACATCCCAACAACAACATCATCAACTTCCACATGCTGACACAAAAACAACAATGAGCACCACCATGCATACACAACAGGAACATAGTCCACAAATATAAAGAAAACATATTCAATTGACATGCATACATGACAAAAACATTACGCCCATCCATTCCAAGGGTTGAACCATGCTTTGATACCACTCTATGGTATCAGATATCACCCAAAAAGAACAGAAACTAGACACCACCCAAAGAGAATGAAACCACACTCTAATACAATTATGTGGTATTATATATGACCCAAAGAGAGCGCAACCTACTCTTATACCATTTTGGAACACCCTCCTCCCACATCTACCCAAGTAACTGACCAATTTAGGTAAACAGATGACGAGAAGTTACTATGATATGATTCGACTCCCTATGTGTCAGTTAAGGAAGTGGAACTGACAGTACACATCACATAGACCTTCCACATAAGCAATAGAACTCCCAAGATCCATCCCAACCACTTAGGTAACCAGCCCCTGAGATCAACTGAAGTTTTAATGCATCAAACCCTAGACACTCCCTTGATATGGACTAGGGTGCATCTAGGAGGCTCCAGATGCTCCCACATCAAGGGAAAGCGAGCATCCAGGGACATTTTTCCCCAGTGTTGTGCCTACAACTCTAGGATTTATGCCACTTTTTCAGGCCCAGATCCCACGTGACTGCCCAAAACTCAATGACACCTTTAGAAATGAAATTTCATAGTGGAAAAAATATACATTTGCAAAAACATCAACAAGGACCATATTGGACCCCTACTAGCCATGACATGCATTTCGTCAAACATGTCACAAATATGTAATCTACAAGTTTAAAAAAAAAATATGAGCATAGGGGTCTCATACTTATCTGAGAATCGCTAAGAAGCATTTTCCCCTTATATCATTAACTGCATTATCATCTATTAGTTCATGTTCTAATGGAAACAACCACCCTCCAAAATTTTTCCTTAGCCTATTTTGGAGCCTCCCTACCAACCTTACACAACACTTTGTCTTGCTTCGCCAAGTACTCAAGCTTTAGTGTTTTCCTTGCACAAAGGCAGCATGTCGATCACAGTTGATCCATTCTCCTCAAAGGCTGCTCACCCAGACTTGGTACAGCTGCAGGCTGAGCAGCTTCCCCTTGAAAATTGCACATTTTTGGAGGGCAACCAGCCTTCTGTCCAGGAATTGCGCAATCCTCTCTAACAGCCTGCTAGGCTCCAAAATTGTGTAATCCTACCAGCCAACCCTCTTAGTAGGATTTGCACAAATTTTCCCAACAGAAGGTTGTTTAGTGCAGGATTCACACAAATCTAGGCAGTAGTCAATTTCTCTACCCAAAAATTGCGCAAATCTCATAGGAAGCTAGCCTAGATCCCAGCCAAAAATGCACATTTTTCTCCAGCAATTGAGCAGTCTCTTGCATGTGTAGCTGAGTTGATTGGTTCCCTTTGGGACTGAGCAAAAAATACTTTCATGCATGGGTTGATTCTCCCAAGTCAACATGCAATGGAATCCCTTGTTTTAGGGATCAATGTTTAGCAGTTGGAGGTTGCATGCAAGGAGAAATTCTAAAACCTCTCACCAAGTTTCGCTTCCCCTACATTCGTGGCATGCATGTCACAACCTCAATGTTATTAAAACTCATCAACTGGATGTTTTAGAGCTCATTCCTCATAAAAACCTTACGGCTCTGACATCCTGCATCAAATCTAGGAGTAGTCGGCACATTCAGCTCAACTGTTTGGGGGTAATCCTGTTTCCCATGCCTTATGCTGCATTTCTATTGTTTTTTGTGTTTTTTCTTGTGGGAGTGTTTTTTTTCTTGATTTCTTTGAACTCTTGTTGACGTTTACATATATACTGGCTTGTCCTAGCTCTATTTCAGTTTTTGTTGCTATCTCATTGCTATCGCATGCATGAAACTGTTTTGCACGGACGTTCACCCAATCGGCGAACTGCTTCACCCACATGCATGTTGATCTATTTGTTGAATCTTTCATTCATGTTTTTCATGCACTGTCAATCACTTCTGCTATCACTTAATGTCGCCATGCATTTACTGTCTTACTTGGTTTCAGTTGCCCATCGGCAAGTCGGGCCAACCTTGGCCTAGACTCTACCTTCACCAAGGTTGCATTACACAATCTGGGAAGGGAAGGCTCACCTTCCTCTCCATATTTGCACATTATTTCCCACCATTGGCCTCTAGGACTATTTTGGACATTTATGGAGGACAGTGGCTGCTTGGCCCAAGAAATTGTGCAAATCTGTCCCTAGGCTAGTAGCCCTTCCCAGCTGGAATTGTGCATTACGCAATCCCAACAGTCAGTAGCTAGAATGAACTATGCACTGCATAGTTCCAGTAGTTAACCAGTCTCCCAACAACCCAAACTGTGCCTTAAGCAGTGTTGGCAGTCGGTCTCCCAACCACTCGGCCGAAATTGCACAACCTTCATGATCATTTGCACATGTATGTTGTTGATCCAAAATGGATTCAGTTTTTCCTCTAGATCAAAGTCTTCAAATGTAGATGAAAGTAGGATCAAGTCAAAGTGCTCATCGATACGATTCCAATGGTGTGAATGGCACGTAAATCCAAGTCCGGATGGAGAAGTTAGAGCCAGTCAAAGTTTGTGGAAAACTAGGGAAAAAAGTCAAAAGTGAATGGTCAACCAAGTCAAAGGTCAATGGTCAATGCCTACGTCAGCAGGACACATGTCAACCTGGGAATGAGCCACGGGTCTTGGATGATGTCAGTAGAGAAGGTGACGTGGTAATTTGTGATTGGTTCACACAGGCCAATTCAGTGCTAACACATGGCAGCCTGGATTTGCCCAATGTTGGCATGAAATCCCAAAATTTTGGGGTCAAGAAGGATCAAACCCTTGACCTCCCTGAGTGGCAACGACTTCGCCGGAATTAGCTCACCAGTTGGGCTACCACCGGAATTGGTAACAGATATGATGAGACTATATTTATGGTGTGTTGGGGTCTCCACTGGAAAAATGCCAGATGGTCAGGGTCAACCCCACGACCATCGGTCCTTTGATTTTATGTTATCACATTATCCCACATTCACCACAAATTGCAACCAAATATGGTATGTCAATACCATATCACCTAAACATAACTAACGAAACAACGGAGTTAACAAAAATCATATCGCATATCCAATGGATAACAATAGAATGGTCGACGGGGGTTTCATACCCTCGACCTTCCAAAACCTTATATACAAACAACTTCACATAACTCTACTAACCAACATGCTGAAGGGTGGGACTTGGTTAACCAAGCCACCAATTTTTTTAATAAACCATTGCAGATGCCGAACCCACCCTACCACCAGTGTGTAGTCCAAGGAGATTTTATGCAGGCCGAGGCGGTTTTTGCCAAACAAAGGGTGGTTTTGCAGGGACAGAGGTGGTTTTGGACCATTCTAGGGGGTCTTGAGGTCATAGTGGCCAAATATGGTCGAGTTTATAATCGTTTGACTCAAAATTTTGAACTGAACGCAGTGGTGACATCCATTTTCTTATTTGAGACTATGTTTTCGAGCTCAAACCTGTAACAACATTTTGAAGAAAAAATAAAGAGGTCAACACTGGAAGTGAAAGGACCAGGAGATGTAGCCAGAAGGATTGATGAACTCCTTTATTAAATTTGGTTGTGTTGATGTGTTTGAAGGTGTTTTCAAATTGTTTATGTGTTTATGTTATTTACAATCTTTTCGATCCTTTGCACTAAGTAACATAAGTGAATTCACACATAGTCTATAATACCTTTTTCATTAATGGATCAAGTGGTATTAGAGCAGCAAGGTTTTTAATGTTTGGCAAGTTTGTGTGAAGATTTGAATGCTTACTAGGTTGAGGCTCAGATGAGATGAAGTTGAACTTGTTGAGGCGAATCCAGAGATTGGAAGGGTCTTTTCACAAAGAAGGATGACAGATGAAATTCCACTTGGGTCAGAATCTCAATTCTTGTATAGTTTCATGATGATACATGCAATGGTGGAAGAGATGTATTGCAAGTTTAAGAAGAATAAAGATGAAGGCACTTCATCAAATAAAGATCAAGAAGATAAGGGAAAGGGAGGAATGCTTCCTCCACTCTCTCCTCCATCATCACCATCATCGTCATCATCATCCTCTTCTTCTCATAAATATATTCCTTCTAAGAAGAAAAAGAAGAAATCCTCTTTGATCAAATTAGATGTAAAATTTGATTTGCCAATTTATGATGGGGAACTTAATGCTGAAAATCTTGGTAATTGGATAAGACAAATTGAAGTATATTGTAGGGTGCAAAAAGTTGTTTCATAAAGGAAGAAGATCCAGCTTGCTAACCTTCGACTTGGAGGAACCACACTTGTATGGTGGGAAGGCAAGACACAAGCAGATCTCCAAAAACATGGTAAAATCATTTGAACTTGGAATGAATGTGTTTATGTTATTAAAAAGAAATTTTATCCTTTGGCTTATATGCAACAAGCAATGATGAGTTGGAAAACACTACGTCAATTAAAAGGTCAAAGTGTTCAAAGTTATACTTATGAATTCTGTAAGAGAGCTTTAACATTAGGCATATCTTTGGACTCACGAGAGACATTTTTGAAATACAAAGGTGGTCTTCATAGTTATTTGACACATACCACACTTATGTTTAATCCAACTAGCTTAGATGATGTATCGGTTCAAGCAACTCATCTAGAAGCTAGAGGAAAAAATGTAACCCAAGATGTTGGGAAATCATCCAAACCTATTGAAAGCAAGAATAAAGGCAAGAAGAAATTTAAATGGAAGGAGAAGAAAACAAAAACAATGAAGAAAGATAAACATTCATGCATTCATGGCAAGAAGGAATGACATGTTGAGGCATAATGCTGGTCATTGCATCTGGAATTGAAGCTTAAGAAGTTTGGGAGTAAAGAGTGAAAGAATGTTGCTACTATTCAAAAGGACTTGGGATCAGATTTAGGTGACGAGACAACGGTTACAAATATAGGTATAAAAGGTAAAGATTCTAAAGCATCTGCAAGTACTTCTTCGCATTCTGTTGATAATGATAATGATGAGAGGAAAAGAAACGAGCTATTTCATATTAGAGTTATTTCCATGCATACTAAAATTCATACTTTATTTGATAGTGGGTCACGAGTTAATTTGATTTTTGAAGCAATTGTAAAGAAGTTGGGTCTAGAAACAAAACCTCATAAAAAATCCATATCAATTAGGTTGGCTATGTGATAAAACTAAGCTACAAGTTATGAAACAATGTAAACTTCATTTTTCTATTGGGTCAAAGTTTGTAGATGAGGTTGAGTTAGACATAGTCCCATTGGACATATGTGGAATTGTATTAGGAAGTCGATACTTGTACGATAGAAATGTTATGTTCTATCGAACTGAAAATAAGTATCAACTCACTAAGGATGGAATTGAATATATTGTAAGGGCTCATAACTCAAAGATAATTTCTCTCTCATAAATTTAGGACAGATGAAAAGAATTGTAAATTCAAGTAAACAATTTTTACTTATGATTGTAAAAGCAAAGGATATTGATAAATCCGATGCATTCCTAGGCTGTAATCCTAAACAGAAAGCAGATCTAGTTAAAGTTGTTTCCAATTATGATATTCTGTTTCAAGAGCCTAAAGGGCTTCCACCCAAGCGAGAGATAGAACATGAGATTTATTTACAGCAAGATGCTCCACTACCTAATATTAGAATTTACAAGTTATCATCTCTAGAGAATGCAGAGATAAAGAAGTAGGTACAGGAGTTTCTCGATCAAGGGTTTATTCGACCAAGCACATCACCATGTGGATCCACTATTGTGTTAGTGCGAAACAAAGCTGGTTCATGGAGAATGTGCATTGATTTTAGAGCATTAAATAAAATCACAATAAAGAATCATTATGTTCTTCCTCGTATTGATGATTTGTTAGATTAGTTAAAATATGCAGTTTACTTCTCTAAATTGGACTTGTGAAGTGGCTACCATAAGATCAGAGTTGCAGAATAGGATGTATGGAAGACTGCTTTCAAAATGAGGCAAGGGCTCTATGAATGGAAGGTTATGCCTTTTGGCTTAACTAATGCTCTAGCTACATTCATGTGAGTCATGAATGATATATTTAGGCTATTCATTGATGATTTTGTAATAGTCTATTTAGATGATATTCTTGTTTCAGTAGGACATGGGATGAACATGTAAAGCATGTAAAGTAGATTTTAGATGTTTTGAAAAGAGAAAATCTCTATGTAAAACTCTCAAAATGTGAATTTGGCAGAACATCTTTGAATTATTTGGGTTATATTGTAGGGGGTGGTGAATTAAAGATAGATCCCTCTAAGGTCGAAGTCATGGTAAATTGGCCTATGCCCAATACTGTTATAGAAGTTAGAAGTTTCTTAGGGGCAGTGCAATATTGGAGAAAGTTTATTGCTAACTTTTCTTTCATTGCAGCTCCTTTACATGCTTTGACAAGTGTGTAACAGGTGTTTCAATGGGGAGGCAAACAACATAAAGCCTTCGACACATTGAAAGAAAGGATCAGTGCAACACTAGTACTAACACTGTCAGATCTTCAACATCCATTTGAGATCGAGACAGATGTAAGTAAATATGCCATGGGGCAGTTTTAATGTAGCACAGAAAGCCTATATGCTTTCATTCTGAGACGTTCACAGCAGCAGTAGTTAACTATCCTACATATGATAAAGAATTGTATGCATTAGTTCAGAGTGTTAAAAAGTCGAAACATTACATAATGGGTAAAGAAACAATCATACATACAGATCATCAACCACTACAATACTTACACTCACAAACTAAATTGCAACAATCATGACATTATAGGTGGATGGGTTTTCAATAGAAATTTTATCTTGTTATCAGATATAAGAAGGGCATACATAATAAGGTTGCAGACATGTTATCAAGACCAATTATAAATGCATCCACAATACTTAAGCATAATTCGGTAATTCATGAAAGTTACATCGAACAATATGCTCAAGACACATATTTTAAGGATGTATATACAACTTTAAGTCATGGCAAGTAGGTAGAATAATTTGATTATCACATAAAGGACAAACTCTTATATCATTTGGGAAAGTTATGCATTCTACAAACTGAAAGAGTTAATATAATTCAAGAAGCACATACTTCTCTCATATCAGGTCATTTTGGTGTAAGTAAAAGAGTTGCACAATTACAAAGATTCTGCTATTGGCCTCGAATGAATGAGACAATTTCTAGATATATTAAAGGATGTACTATGTGTGCTACAAGCAATCCAAGTAATAGAAAATTAGGCTTGTATACTCCACTTCCAATTCCTTCTCATCCTTGGGAAAGTGTTTCCATGGATTTTGTTGGGGGATTGCCAAAGTCTAGAAAGAGTCATGATTATTTGTATATAGTTCAGGATAGGTTAAGTAAGATGTGTATTTTGACACCATGTAATAAACAGGTCATAGCTGAACAAACTGCAAAGTTGTTCTTTCAAATTATATGGGTTCATTTTGGGTTACCCACTTCTATTGTATTCGATCGAGATTCACGATTTGTCGGGAAATTTTGGTCAAGTGTATGGGAGTTAATGGACACAAAGTTAAAGAAGAGCACAACATTCCATCCACAAATAGATGGTCAGACAGAAGTGGTCAATAGGACAGTGATACAGTTTCTTCGAGGATATTGCAGCAAGAATCCCAAACTTTGGGATGAGCATTTGTGTTATGTGCAGCATGCTTACAACCATGCAAAACATTCTTCTACTCGGAGATCTCCTTTTGAGACTTGTTTTGGTTTTACACCAAAGTATCCCTTGGATTTTGTCTTTGGTAAGACATAATAGTTTATGGACATAGTGATGTGGACAAAGCAACCAAGTTCATTGAACAAATCTAGGAAATTCACAAGGCAGTACAGGAACAGCTGGAAAGAAGCCAAGCAAAGTATAAGGTGCGACATGACAAACATTGAGTTGAGCATAGTTTTCAAGTTGGTGATAAAGTCTGGTTGTACATCAGCAAAGAAAGACTACAAGGGGAAGGTAAAAAGTTGAAACCAATTAGATATGGTCCTTTCAAAATACTTGACGAAATTGGTGAAAATGCTTTTCGCCTAGATCTACCAACTTACACGAAAATCTATTTTGTCGTAAATGTTGAAAACTTACGATTGTATGAGCCTTCATTGATTTAAGATCCCAAAGAGCAAGGTCAGCTACCTTCCATTGAAGATATTTTACCCGAGTATCTCGATGAGCTACAGGAGGACACAACTCTTGACAAGAGGATAAGGACTTCATGACAAGGAAATGTTGAGTATCTTCGAGATGGACTAAAAGGTACAAATCCAAGTAAAGCATGATGGATAGAGATTTGAAAAGTGAGGGAACTTTATCCTCACTTACTCGACAACTAAAACCAACTTTTGGTGGACCAAAAGCTTCAAGTGGGGAGGAGTGATCCAAAATGGATTCAGTTTTGCCTCAAGATAAAAGCCTTCAAATGTAGATGAAGGTGGGATCAAGTCGAATTGCTCGTTGATACAATTCCAATGGTGCAAACAGCGCGTAAATCTGAGTCTGTATGGAGAAGTTAACCAGTCAAAGTTTGTGGAAAACTAGGGGAAAAAAGTCAAAAGTCAATGGTCAACCAGGTCAACAGTCAATGCCTACGTCAGCAGGACACGTGTCAACCTAGGAATGAGCCATGGGTCCTGGATGATGTTAGTAGAGAAGGTGATGTGGCAATTTGTGATTGGTTCACATGGCCCAATCCGGTGCTAACACGTGGCAACTCGAATTTGCCCAATGTTGGCATGAAACCCTAAAATTTTGGGGTTAAGGAGGATCGAACCCCTGATCTCCCGAAGTGGCAACGACTTCACTAGAATTAGCTCACTGATTGGGCTACCATCGGACTTGGTAACAAATATGATGAGACTATATTTATGGTGTGTCGGGGTCTTCATCATAAAAAGGTCGGACGGTCGGGGTCAACCCCATGACCACCGGTCCTTTGATTTTATGTTATCACATTATCCCACATTCACTGCAGATTGCAACCACATATGATATATCAATACCATATCACCGAAACATAACCAACGAAACAATGGAGTTAACACAAATCATATCGCATATTCAATGAATAACGATGGAATGGCCAGTGGGGTTTCGAACCCTCAACCTTCAAAAACCTTATATACAAACAACCTCATATAACTCTGCTAACCAACATGCCGAAGGGTGGGATTTGGTTAACCAAGCCACCAATTTTTTTTTAATAAACCATTGTAGGTGCTGAAGCTGCCCTACCACCAGCGCGCAGTTCGGGGAGGTTTTATGCAGGTTGAGGTAGTTTTTGCCAAACAGAGGGTGGTTTTGTAGGGAAAAAGGTGGTTTGGAACCATTCCAGGGGGTCTGGAGGTTACAGTGGCCAAATATGGTTGAGTTTATACTCGTTTGACTCGAAATTTCGAACTAAACACAGTGGTGATGTCCATTTTCTTATTTGAGACTCTGTTTTCGAGATCATACCTGTAACAATATTTTGAAGACAAAATAAAGAGGTCAGCACTAGAAGCAAAAGGACTAGGAGATGTAGCTAGAAAGTCTGGTGAACTCCTTCATTAAATTTGGCTATGTTGATGTGTTTGAAGGTGTTTTCAAATTGTTTATGTGTTTATGTTATTCACAATCTTTTCGATCTGTTGCATTAAGTAACATAAGTGAATTCACACATAGTCTATAATACCTTTTCATTAATGAATCAGCTGCAAGTCAGTTCTCATGTTCATTTTGCTTTCGGGCTGATAGATTTCTTTCTATGAGTGTTTCCATGTCTCAAGGTATCGCAAGTGTTCATATGCCTCTCAATAGTACATGTACAATGGTTTCCAGGAGAGCAGGGACGAGGACACCTTTCAGAGCATGCTTGGGGATGCAGTCGATCAAATGTCTATGAGCTTGCCTACTCATGAAGACATCAAGTTGTTTGTAGACAAGGACATCAAGCAGCAGCATCATAGCGAGCAATATCATGAACATCAACTGAAGACAGTGTACCAAATGCAATGAATGCAAGAGGAGGGTTGTTGAAAACACAAATGTGTAACAAGATTGCAAGCTTAAGCAGGTCCGTTGATAATGAAATCAACCTTGGAGACTTCGGATATGGAGTGACAGCGCGACATGAAGGTTGTGTGAAGGCAGAATATCTAACAAAGAAGGAGTTGCATTTGCTGAAGTAGCAACTTAGGAAGAACATGAAGCTGCGCAGATAGATGAATGAGTTGTAGCAGGATTAGGAATAGCAGTGGCCACAATGTGCACTCACAGATGAAACTGTGCCCAGACAGGTTAAAGATCCATCCCAATAGCTAACATGGAGCAGACATGGTGAGAAGTGTGGTTGATCACATGCAATGTATCCAACAATAGGCATGTCATTATGCGCACACATGCAATCCAACCCATTTAACACACTCACTAACATGAAGACAAGAAGCAAGTCCAATTCGAGCTGAATGGGTACTTCGGTAAGTTGATGTACATGACCACCAACACACACTTGAAGATCAACATGGACACTATGCATCAGTATGTTTCCGGTTCAGCCACACCCAAGAAGACCATGCACATGTTAACAGACGAGTTGGATGAAGGGGTTGAACCAATGCATTGATTGCAACGAAAGCAAGAGCTTGATTTAGCAATAAGTCACCATGAGGTGCATACACACCATCACAGACAACCAAGCTTGTCTTCATCTCACCAGCTTCACCATCACAAGCATGTCAAAGAGTTGGTCTCACCACAGCAGACCGAGTGCCAGTGATGTCTTACAATGTTTTCTCAAGCCATGTTGTCTCACATGAGTACATGTGCATTGTAATGTTGAGTCATGTCAAGTGTAAGTCAACTGTCAAAGTTGGATGTAACAGTCATAGAGTAGGTGAAGAGTCATGAGGGTAGTTGAACTGTCACAAAGGGGAATGTCAAGGGTCACCCCACCCTTTTGCTATACATAGTTCCTCATAACTCATTGTAGGGGCTTTTGGTTAGCCAAGTTTCTACCAAGACTATTTGAAGAAGGCTTGGATAGGATTGTAATGCGCCTTGGTCTCTCCAATGCATGGAGATGGTACATCTCTTTGGAGGAGTAGGCGGATGTGGCTGTAATGTTCCACTGTTAGGGCTAGCAGGTTTACATGGATGTATTGTATGATTGTGATTTACACTTCCTTATATAATAAGAGCCAACAGATTTTCATGCATATGTTTTTATTATAGTTGGAATGCTCTAGTTTCTTTAATGATATGTGTTGTTTAACTTACGTACTTGTGTATGAACTGATTCACATGAAATTATATGAATATTGTTGTTAATGTGTTTCATATGTTGTTAATGTTGTCACTGTTCATGTCGGCTGCTCTGCCGGACATTAGACAGACCTTTCACTTGAACCTTTATATAACACCTGTCACACTCATCTCGAACTAATCTGTGAGTGTTGTACGTGTTACCTTATCTTGTATGATGTGATTGCTGCATCTGAGTGGACTGCTCTGCTGTAAGCTATGCATGTCCTTTGCTTTGTGTGTTCCTAGCCAAGTTGGGACTGATCCCTTTCAACCTGGAACTTTCCTTCACCTCCTTCCCCTTTCGAAGTGTTGGAACCTCTAATACACCATCCTTGACTCACTGCATCAGTCACAACCTTGCTGCTGACAAAGTTATTCTACTTGCCTCTATGCAACACCATGGTCAAGGCATTAACTTACGACCCACTATTGGGACTACTACACCAAACAATCTGAGGTCTAATTGGGGCTTCTTACCGGGGAGATCCCCATGACATGTTGGCGGGTCCAACACCATCAACATTTCTAGCATTAGAAGGAGGGCCTAATGACAAGTTGTGTCCTCTCATCTAGTTTTGAACCTTTGCATATCTTTCATGGATTCTTGCACTCTTCTTCCCCCGAGGTGTTTTTCGAATTGTGAAGATGTCTCCATCTTGAGGAAGCTTTTTGATCACTTGTCCACTCACACGTATGATGGTGAAGGTGAAGTGGCCTGGCCAGAGCATTTATATAACTTTATTTTCATGATTTATGAGGAAGATGAGTTTTCTGACGAACAAGCCAGTTTGCTACTTGCATACACACATCACGAATCTCCATTTCGTTGGGTGCTCAGCTTATCGGCTGACACCATGCACTCATTTGAGCACTTCGTGATCTCATAGAAGACATGTTCTATCATTTTGATCCAGACTATGTTGAACAAAAACTGTTACAACAAAGGAGGGTTCCGCATGAATCTGTTATTGATTTTTGGCAACTCTTCTGTGACTTGCAGTTTCAAGATCCAAAGATCCAGATGAAATTTGCTTATCTTTGGGACCAGTTTGTGTATTGCCTTAAGAAATATGGATGTCCCAAGAGGAAGCTTGATATCAAGCCTAGCTCAACATTATTCATTGATGGAACTGTACAATCTCACATGGTAGTGGGCACTGTCTCAACTGACTATCCACCTCCCTCTCATTCAGTAGCTCCACCACTGCCCAGTGATGTTGAGAATCATGCTCACAAACCTATTCATCCTTCACACTTCCAAACATCACTCCACTCGATTTTTGGGCAGATTTGATTGTGAGTCCTTCAAGTTCTCATATGCATTATTTTCTTTGACCTCTGTCTTCACACTTAGGTGTTCCTCCGGATGATGTTTTCTTGTGTTCGACCATTTCGGACTCTTCACTTGTTGTGAATGAGGAAAAACCCATTGATGAAGTCGGTGTTGCATAACCAACATGCATTGTCATTCATGAAGAGTATGAGCAGGAGCTTAAATATCAGCAATTGGTGAAGGATGACTCCCTTCTGTCCGAGTCCCCTCCCTTTTTTCCTAACCTCTTTGGTGAACCTGCCATCCATGATTTTTCATGTGTATATTCATTCACGAATGCACCCATTTTTGATCACTCGCGGGACTCACCAGACGTTAGTCCATCATTCGACAACAGAGAGGATAAGTTACTCATTGAAAATGGCTTGATCCTTCATCTGTCTTTTCTTGAAACACAGATGATGAGTTTTTTCACTTTTCATCTACCTCTCTGTGTGATTCATCCAACCATGAGGATGCCAACCAACATCTTGAATTTTATGTTCTTGGTTGTCATGATCTCTTCACCTCATCATCCAATCATGATGTTGATTCACTCATTGTTAATCCGTCTAAGCCACTGGTCCATGAAGATCCATCTATCAATGAAGTCAAAACCCCACAGAATGTCGAGGCACTTCAGCCCAAGTTGATGGTTATGTTAGGCCCTCACTATCTTGAGGTTGGTTTTGCTTCCAATCAGCAAATTGTTCAAACACTCAAGGCTCCTCATCACTCATCTGTATGCACTCAAGATCAATCCAACACTTGGATTTTACTTCCTCCACTTGAACTACACAATCCCATTTCTCATGCATTGGAGGAGTCTTACATTGCAAGAACTCATGTGTGATGCAAGCTATCTTTGTTTCTTTTGTTTTCTTGCATGTCACAGTCAAGAGTGTGCTTATGCTTCAAAGTTGCACGTAGTTTCACACAACACCATGATAAGTCCACAGACTTCCTATCATGCACATGCACTCACTTATGTCCTGTGGGCACTTTGAATCATGAAGTGTGGTTCTCTTCATTTTTATATCTTTCTTTCTTGTTCGTTCGCACAACTGGGTTGCTTGCGAACCAAGCCTTCACCAACATGGGTCTACCAATGCGCCGATCGCTGCATTGGAAGTATCACTTCACATGATTAGGCCCATGTATCATTAGTGTAGGAGTAGGAGTAGTGTTTGCTTTCAGTTGTTTGCTTGCATGCTTGTTTGTTTACTTCTCTTTAATTTTTGCTTCTACTCTTGCTTTGATTTGTTGATTGTTATTTCATTTGCTTGTTTCGTTCATACATTAGTTTTGCATGAAATCATGTATGACTCTTGAAGTGAGTTGGGTAAAGTACAAGAGGGCTTGTACAGCTATCACTGCTTGGTTATTTGTCTTCTTGCCTCTATATGATGAGCTTGTTACTTTTACTCCATGATACATTGAAGGAAAATATGTACTGTTCGAAGTGAACCTTGGTGTAAACACAACGCTTGCGCGCTAACTAGTGTAACCTTCTCTATTCGATTTTTTTTGGGTTAATCCTTGTCAGCTCAGTCAAGTAGAGTAAGATGAGGGGGGAAACCTTAACAAGCATGTTAGAGATGCAATAATTTACTTCTCTACTGGAACAACCTCTCCTGCTCCCAATAAGTTAGAATCGCTCTTCCCCTTGTGACTTACACTTATTTATACAATAAGAGCCAACACATTTTCAATCATATCTTATTATATACTACTCCAGTTGCTTTAATGATATGTTTTGTTTAATTTATGTAATTGTGTATGAACTGATTCACATGCAATTATATGAATCTTGTTGTTAATGTGTTGCATATGTTGTTAATGATGTCATTTTCCATGTCAACTGCTTTGCCAGACATCAGACAAACCTTTCACTTGAACCTTTCTATAACAACCATCACACTCGTCTCGGACTGATCTGTGAGTGTTGTATGTGTTATGTTACCTTGTATGATGTGACTGTCGCATCCGAGTGGACTACTCTGCCAGAAGTTGTGCATGTCCTTTGTGTTGTGTGTTCCTAGCCAAGTTGGGACTGATCCCTTTCAACCTATAACTCACCTTCACCTCCTTCCACTTTCAAAGTGTTGGAACCTCTTATACACCTTCCTTGAATCACTGCATCATAAACACCCTTGCTGCTAACAGAGTTATTCTACTTGCTTCTGTGCAACACCATGGTCAAGGCATTACCTTACGACCTACTACTGGGACACCTACACCAAACGGTCTAAGGTATAATTGGGACTTCTTACCGGGGATATCCTCTTGACATGTTGCGGGTCCAACACCGTCAATAGGTCATGGATACATTGTTCATTCATTTGAAAATCAAAGCATGAGGAGAGCCATACATCATCACTATTATAATAAATTCCTATAACTAACATAATAACAATAGAAATATCAAGGATACATCAACCATAGAATCTACATATAAACCAATACATTTAAACATCAGATAGTGAGGAAATAACCTCTTATTAATTAATGCAAAAACCAACCCAATATGGGACTACCACATTCCACCCGACCATATATTAGCTAAGCCAAATATCTCTTCAGTCAATCACCCCTGGGCCATATTCCAAGCATAAATATGGGACTCAAACCAAAAGAGCCAACTAGGGAATCCTGAAGCTAAACCACTCACCCTCATTAATAGAAACCAAGTTTTACCACAATCCACACTCGATCACTAGGCCAAAACAATAAACATGTATAGCATGCTTTACCATGATCTCCACCGATTCACTAGGCGAAAAGTAACATGGATGCCACCGAATTTCTCCACTTACACCGTGAGGACATTTCCTATCTCCTGGTACCTATGCTTTACTGCAATCCACACCGGATCACTAGGCCATAACCGAGACACCAACCTCTGGGTTTTACCGCAATCCACACCAAATCACTAAGCCCTAATCGAGACTCCACTCTCCAAGATTTACTGTACATCCTATCCTGGGATTACTTGGCCTAATGCAGAGCGCCCACCTCTAGGCTTTACCACATATGCTGCCATTCACTGGTCAAGGATTCCTAGGCCTACCAAGGCACACAATAATTGGATTTACTACAACCCATAGTCTGGTTCACGGGTCACTAGGCCAGTGGCTTTACCACAATCATCCCGAATAACTAGGCCATGTGTTCTTTCTTTTGGAGATCCACCTCACTGAGCCTCAAATCCATCTGACCATCCTGCTCAACCAAAACATGAGAACCCCATCACACCATGGCTATCCAAAAATGGCAAGGCTAGGCTGAAAACACAACCACACTTGGAAAAACCCATGCCATGAAAACAAAGAACCACACACAATACCATGCATGCAAAATATAGCAATGAAATCACACATGCAAATTGATACTTGTTGTAGCTGCTTGATCCTACTCTTCCTTCATTGCTCCTTCCTTCCTCTTGCCTTCCTTTCCTTTCTTGATCCAATGCCAAATTTTTCCAAGAAAAATATGCATCAAAGGGTGAGATACAGAGAGAATAATGAGAGAGCTCCAAAATTGAATTGACGAAAGCTGTCCACTGATCCTTAGAAGCCTTTTTATCAATGAGGCCTCTATTTTCTTCAATTTCCATTATTTTCCTTCATTTTCCTCCTCACATGCAACCTGTGACCTTTCACCTTCCTTTTCTCCTAATTTCCATTATTTTCATAAATAAAATGCCACATAATGCCTCTTTTCCTTTGCAAAGCCTTTTCCATTTCCTTTGCCAATTTCCTTAGCCATAGTAAACCAAAATGAACATCCAATTGGATGTTTTTACAACCATTCATCTTGGAATACGTGTCCCATGACCTTGGTCTTATAATTTTTTACATGGATTTTTAAAAAGGGTTGTTACAAGGGTGTTGGAAACAATGTTAAATACTAAGAGGTGGGGGGGGGGGGGGGGGTTTGTTGAATCAATATTAAGGATAATTTTAATTTTTATGCCAATTTATTTTTCTTCATTCAAACTTTACATTCATTATATCAAAGGAACTAATAAAAACCATCACAACATCATATAAACCAACATAAACATACACATCATGAGCAGAAAACACATGAGACAAGGAGGTTTTATGTGTAAAGCCTTTCGGGGAAAAGACAAGCAATGATTATTGTTGTTATTGACGTAAAATAAGAACACCTATTCTATTACATCAATCCGTTTGTGAGCCACCACTCACAAGAAGCACCAAATCCCTTTTATTGTTTGCTAGCACCAACTCCCTCCTTTTGTAGACACCTATCCAACTTACCAGAAGCACCATGTGAAGCACCAACTTCATGGTTTGTTGCAAGCACCAAATAACAACTTCTTGGATTTATGCAAGAACCAGCTTGTAGCAGGCACCAACTCCTAAGCCTTCTCAAGAATCCATTAGAGATGGAAGCACCGACTTCTTGTGTGCATGTTGAAAACCACACTTAAATAGGAACTAATGTTAATTGTATTTGGCAACCATTATTCCTGATGTCAACTATGTTCTCTACACCAGTCTTTTGGCCCAGAGAACACTTTGTTCTCTGCACTCTTTGTTGCAACTCATTGTTCTGGCCAACAACTTTAATAACACACTTCTCTCTCAGCCTTCTATCCACACTACAACATCATTTTGATCTCGACATTCTACTCTCAATAACATACAATTCAACTCTTGGCCCAAGCTATATCATAGGCACTCTTGACCTATTCTCACCATAGCACAGGCTCACTCAGCCTTCTCCATCTGCACATGCACCTTTGACCTTTCACACAACATTGGCTCTCTCTTTCAGGGTCTCTTTCTTCTACTTAGGCACTCTCAACATCTTCTCTGCAGAACTAGCTCACTGAACCTCACATAATAACACACACTCTCCCCCAAATCTCTCCACATAGCTCACTAGAAACAATGTTGTTTTTCCCCCATTAGCTCAACCGTTCTCCTTTGTTTTGTTCCTCTGTTGCACACTAGTTGGTGCTATCTCTGTCATCCATACTACTCGATTGTACTCCTGACATGGTTCTCCATCCTGATGTTTTGTTTGACTTGGATTATGTCACTGCATTAAACATGAGGATGGGAACCTAAGTGATATCCATGGTGAATTAATTCTCAACCCACCTGCACACTTCAACTAGGTATTGTTCACTCTGTGAACAAATCTCTTTTCCACAAGGAACTCCATGCTTATTCATGGCTTCATAGATCTTGACTCGTACTTCATAATGACTTCTCTACACTTCAATTAATTCAATGAAGTGTGCACAGGAAGATCAAAGGTAGCTTTCTTTCAATCTTCTAGATAGGCCTTAACACTCTCTTCCTAAAAGTTGTGGTCCTTTCTGCCTTGACCAAGTGATCTCTACAATCGCCATTACTCATGTGACCAACTCTCTTGTGCATAATTACTCTTCAAATGTCGATCCATTCATCCTTTGTTACCTCTATGTTGCAGTATGGGAGCCTTTCCTATTGTAACTTTTATTAAAGAGATGTTATGAAATGAAAATAATCTGAAGTGCCTTTATCCCCTCTTATGCGTAGCCCTTATCACTTTTCACACCATAGGACCGGTGTTTATGAGCTCCAGTATAACACTTCAGTGCTAAGCCTTTTAGAGTCCTGCCGGGGGCCTATCTTCATGTTATTTCTTTATGCCCTTAGTTCCTTTAGCTTCTCGTCCAAACACAAACAACATCGGAAGCTCCTAGGCATCATAACTTTTGCAAATATTAATTCACTTAGGAATTACAAAACACTGAGCTCCGATATGCTCCATAACACTTAGGTGCTAATCTTTCTCTATGTCCCTTGTTTCTTGGGTCTCCACGACCATGTTCGAAACAACATCGGAGCTCCCAGGAATTGGGTATTTCACAAAAAGTAATTAAAAAGGAGTTACGAAAAAGCCAACCCCCAAAATTATTCATAGAACTTAGGTGCTAAGGCTGCTTTTCACCCTTGGTTCTTTTGGGTCCCCACGACCAAGTGCCACTCAACGTGAGAGTACCTAGGCACCAAGTCTTTCACAAAAAGTAATTACAAAGGAGTTATGAAAAATCAAACTCCCAGGATTCTTCATAGAATTTAGGTGCTAAGCCTCCTCTGCGCCCTCGGATCTTTGGTCCCCACGACCATGTGCCAATCAACATTAGAGCTCCACAAGTCAAATCATAAATTTCCTATAAAATAATTAGACAGGAGATACGAAAACTTCAACCTTCGAAATTCCGACCTCCGATATGACGGCATGCTAATGTCATCATCTCCATGTGGCGTCTCCTCAATGGTGACACATTTCACCTAGATTTTCTCTATTATGTCACCCAAAATGTTAAATGTGACTACCACATGTCCTTCATGCGGGCACATCATGTTGATTTCATCTTCCTTGTCAGCTTCTTAGTGCCAATTACCTGCTGCCATGTGTCCTATTAGAGGAGAGAGAAAGGGTCCCTCGGTCCTTTGGTTTTTCAATGAATTTATTTGTAAATCCTTCTCCTCACAACTTCGGTGATTTTTAAAAGAACTCATTCATAAGGACTTACAAAGCTCTGAGGTTCTGATGGTATCAACCTTCTGAGATTCCAACTCGCTCTGATATTCCAATATGCTTCTTGCCAGTCCTTCCAATATCAAGTCCCAATGTTTTGAGCTATCTCCGATATACAATGTTTTGAGAATCGACTCCCAATGGTCAACCTGCTCCTTTCGTGCCTCTTATAAATAAACTATCGAGGAAATAAACCACAGAGGTTCTCACTTGTTACTTCCTTGTTCTTGAATCAAAACTTTTCTCAAAAGGAATTTTATTAATGTTACGAGATCCCAACCTCCAAAATATTAAGGTCCCGAACTTTCTTAAACAAGAATTACATTGAGGTTACAAAGTTTCAAGGTCCTGAGGTTCTAAGCCATCCAAATTTTTGAGGTTCCTCCACCATATCCTTTGAGTTTGGCATTGCTTCTAACTTTGTTTATACGCCAAGGCTCCTCCAATCACCTTTTAGCTATGGTTTCATGGACTTATGTCACCAGACTTTGACTGGGAATAACCCCTGATCCAGGAGGTGATTTGCAAACTTCCACATACCATTGGAAATCTATTTCAGAGTACTTTCTAGTGGAGAAGTTCTAGTGTAGTGTTTGAGCTCATTTCCTACCTAAAAAATGGATACAAACTCCCTACCATTCTTTTCTCCTTGACTCTTCTTCTTGTGCCTAGAATCTTGGACTCCTAGTCACCATAGTCTTGTTTTTATGGATTATTCAATAAGCGTACTACTATGGTCATTCTATACTGGGGACTGTAAAAACCATAAGGCTGCCACTGAGATTGACACATCAAGCACATAAAACTAGCCCAATTACCATAACAGCTAGGCTAGGGGACATCAAAGCCAACATTTGCTGCCATAAACATCCATGTTGGTCTGCCAACTGTTAGACAATGCCAATTGCCCAACACATCCCCTAGCATGATAGTTGACATCGATGCCAACACACTTGTAACCACTAGCCATCCAAAAAATGCCAACTTTCCAACACAGGGATGGAATTTGATACAAAAATTGCGAAACCATCACAATCCTTTAGAATCAGATGAGAACATGGATGGCATTTGATGAGAAAATTGCGAAACTATAACAATCCTTCATTGAAATTGGGAAGATGGATAAGAAGTGTGAAAATTTTCAAATTTGACAAATGAATCTGTTTTGAAGCTCAAAACTTAAATGGAAATCTTTATAAAGAATATATTCTATCCCGAAACATAATTTACAATTTTTGTTCCACTTCTATGTGATGTTGTTATCCTCTGTTCATTCATTTATTCATTTAAAATAGATAATTTTATGGTCTCGTTCAACGTTAATTTAAGTGTATTCACATAGATAGAAGGTAAGTATTGCATTTATTTTATTTTTTAAATATATAATAAATTTTAGGTTAAAAACATCATGTTGAATTATTTATTTTATATTTTTTCTTTTTGAAAGATTATTATGGGTATAAAAAATAATTTCGATACATAAATATAAAAAAAGTTTCCAATCTGTGTGTATATACATCCCATTTAAATGACAAACATATTATCACTAACGTTTTTGGAATCATTCATTTTATTCCTTTGAAACTTTTTGTCATTGTTAAAGGTAGAAATTCTTATGTTCCATTCTCCATATTTCTTAACGAAAATTTACCATGGATATAGTAATAAACAATCCACAGTTCAATAACCAAATAACAACGTTGCATTCAGTTTAATCAACCAATAGTGAGACTAACTCTTCATCTTCATGTTCATTCAATAATCTTTCATGCATATTTGTAAGATGCACTAGAATGTATTTAATAATGATTCGATAAAGAGATTTAAACTCCTTCAACATGGTAAAGGTAAGAGTTTAATCATATAAATATTAAAATTAAAATTAAAAATATTTTGTTTTATTTAAATATTTTAGTATGTATAATTTTTATAATAATAATGATTTACATTTTTTTATTAGTCCATGTCTCCTTAGGGAGTGTGGCATTTTCTTTGTGGTCAAAGTGCATTAATATATATTATTTCACTAAGTTTTTGCAATTTTAATTATAGTTTTTGGAAAATGTTGAATATTTTTAGTTTGTTGTAAATTCAAAAGGAATTTTCTAATTTCTGAAAATATTATTTATAATTTCTTTTTGGCTGAGCGAGTCTTCATATGACATAATTCCCTTTGTAGAGGGAGATTTATTTTTGGTATTTTTCACTACATGACAAATCATTTTAAAATCCAAAATGGGCTAATTTTGTGAGTGATCATTCCGTCGGTGAGTGCTCTGACACTAACATTGAGAGAATTCTTTGAGAATGTCCTTTACGTGACTAGGGGGTATTTCTTCTAATACTGCTTTGTCAATGACAACAAGGGTTGCATAGAGTTGAGAATCATGTGGAATGAAGGATGTGCGAAAGACATGGTATGTGAGGGAGAATATGGGTGCAGAGGTGGCTTGATTCTTTTCTATTTAAAACTTTTACAGATTTGTTTGCATGGGAGAGTAGTTGCATAGAGCTATGAATCTATGTGGGATGAAGGATGTGTGGAGAAAACGGTATGTGTAGAGGAGGGGACTTATTTGAAATGTAATAGGAATAATGGAATGCTCTAACATTGACATTGATAGAATGCTTTTGTTTCTTAGTGTTTTGACCCATATTTCTAGTACATTTATTTTTCATTATTTAATTTAAAGCTCTTTTCCATTTACAGATTTAGCTATGTGGGAGAGCAGTTGCATAGAGTTGTGAATCTTTGTGGAATGAAGGATGTGTGGAAAATGGTGTATGTGCGGGAGAACGAGGGTGAAAAGTTGGATTTATTCCACATAGAAAAAATTAATTTTCAACTCTTTTCCAATTAAAACTTTTACATATCTAGATATGCAGAAGAACAATTGCATAGAGCTGTAAATATGTGTGAAATGAAGGATGTGTAGAGGGTGGGGTATGTGTGGGATAACTTTATTACATAGTTGTGAAATTAACTTAGTAACTACGAACATAAACTTTAATTCGTAATGTAATAGGCATACCTAGAAAGAACGGTTTGTAAACTAGAAATAACGAATATTTTTTCGATAAAATACTTATTATTATTATGCAATATTGCATTAAGTGTCTTTTTAATGCGTGTGAAGAAGTAGTGTTGTGTGGGAGAAAATATGTGCAGAATAAGGACGGGAAACATTAATACATTGTGTGGTAATATGGTTTCTTCTACGTGTCAGTACATTGAATGAAGACATGCACATGTGCATAGTTGTTGAATTGAAAGTTAAAAGTATTATTATTTATCAACAACAATGTTTTCTATTAATCAGAAGATCAATATTAGGATGATAAAAATTAAGGATGGAAGCTTTATCTATGTAACATGTTTTAGATGCAAAATATTAGTAGGAAGTGATTTCTAGGGAAACAATTTTGCAAGCATTTGAAGTGGATAGTATAGTGAGGGGAAATTTTATTTTCAGTGACATTTTATCCTAATTATGTCTGTCGAATAGTAAAATATGTTATGTTTTCTCTTTGCAGAATATTTCCAAATACTATATGGATTTGTGATAAGAATTTTTTTAATGTGTGTGGATAGTTAGTGTTGTGCAAAAGAACATGTGTGCAAAGTGAGGAATAGAAACTTTAATTCATAGTGTAGCAGAAAATTTCATTCACAATTTTGTGTTCTTGCATAATGCAATTTCGTAAGTTATGGTATCATTGGGTAGAGAAATAACATAATATTTAATGAGGAGGACCAATATTTAGTGGTATTAGTGTTTTCTAATAATCATATGATAGACATTAGGATGATACAAATATCTGCATGCAAGTTTTTCTCTGGTACAAATATTTCATGGCATGTGTCAGACAAAAAAAAGTAACATGTGGTTATTTCTAGGAAAATGAGTTAGCAAGCATTTGAAATCATTAGTGGAGAAAGGAAATAAGCTATTTTCTCATATTAATAGGATATTTTTCTAATCGAATACATATTTCAAATAATGGAGTGTGTATTGTTTTCTTTTTGTAGATTGTTTTTAAACGCTGGGAGTGTTGTGCAATATTTTGTTTCCTTACATAAACTATTATCTCTGAAGATGAGGTTTCATCTCAGCGTAAATAATGTTTGAATTGTGTCTCTGAATATCATATGGAAAAGTATAAAATTATGAATATGAATTGAACATAAAACTATTGGCATAAACTACTAATTCGTGGTTGGTAGCGGTATTGAAGAAATACAAAAGGTCTACAATACTCCCAACTTTTAAACAAATTCACTTTGGATGATTTTATATTTACGTTTATTATTGATAGTTTCTTAGCTTATTTTCATGATCAAAGATACTTCATATTTATTTTATATGGTAATTTTTCTGTTTCTTATGAGATGTATAACAATGATATTAAAGCTGTAGAAAAATGTAAAGTAATTGGACACAATGGTGGTTAGCTTTGATATGTTCAATTGCTAATTGTTGAGTTTGTCATGTGTAACAATTTTGACACAAGTAATAGTAACAACTGCGGACGGGTGTGTGGAGCAAGGAACATAAACGTTTTTGGTGCAATGCTTCATATGTGTGTATGCATTTAATATTATTGAATTTGATAGCAATAGGATGTTATTACAAGTTAAGATTCAAAGACTAGAAATATTAGTTTTTTTAACAAATATATAAACATAATACTGAGAGGATATTTTCCTAATGATGGCTTAAAAAATTAGGGTAATGTGCGTAGAGTTACAATGTTAGTTTCTATTCCTTGACTTGTGCAGCTTGCTTGAAGCCATTTTTATTTTTTTGAATGAATGAATTATAATTTTAAATGACATTTTTCCTTCACTATAGTAGCCATTTCAAATGCTTGTGGAAGGCTAATAATAAAATCTTCCATTATGTAGATGAAGCAAATAAGAATTTAAAGAGCTCATGTTGGATTATGTATAATCATAATTGTAGGAGTTTGTTTCATTGTGTGGAGCTTATAATGAAAGGTTCCATTGTGTGGAGGAATCTTATCTCCATTTTAGTTTGATGAATAATTTTTCATTGTGCGAATGAAGTTAGTTCCGCACATGCATAGTCAGTGAATTGAATTCTGAAAGGACTAATATTTATCTAGATTTTGGATACGTTGCAAATGATGGCTAATTAGTTAGTATAATGAGTGCAGAGGAAAAAATGTTAGTTTCTGTTCCTTGACTTGTGCAACTTGCTCGAAGTCGTTGATTTTTTTATTTCAAATGAATTCTAATGTTAAATGGCATTTTTCCTCCCTATAGTAGCATTTCAAGTACTTTATGACTCATTTCCCTTTTACATTTTTTATCATTCTGATGGTTGTCCTTTGATTAATAGAAAAAACGGATGTGGGTAAATATGAATCCTTTTAGCATTCAATTCACCGAGCATGCACGTGTGCACATCTTTATTCAATGTACCAATGTCCAGATGAAAGGAGAGAATTGTAGAATGTATCAACATTTCCCATCCTTGTTCCAAACATCTGTTCTTTTGCACAACACTACTTGTTCCCATGAATTAAAAATACATGAATTAAAGTTTTAGTTTCTAGCTATTAAATTAATTTCGTGTCTACGGAATGAAATTCCCTCTACACTTTTTTCTCCCACACATACCCCATCCTTTACACATGGTGCATTCTACACAAACTCATAACTCTATGCAACTACTCATTTGCACAACTTAATTTATACAACCTTGACGTAGGTATTTGATTCATAGCTCTATGCAACTTCTCTTTTGTACAACTAAATATGGAAAAGCTATAAATGGAATAGAATTTAAAATTATTTCCATGCTCTTCCGCATAGCTAAATCTGTAAAGAAATTTAATGGAAAAGAGTAAAATCAATTCCATCTCTATAGAATAAAGCCCTTGTCCATGTTCAAATATTTGGGTTTAATATTGTGCGGGAGATAGTTATGTAGAATAAATGTGTGGGGAAATACATGCGACTTCGACCAATTAGCTCAAACATGTCTTGACAGTTTTCTTTGCACTATAGTCTTCAAAGCCATGTGTCAAGTCATTCATAAATCAAATTTGGTTTAGTTTTAGATAGCGGTGGGGCCAACTGTCAAGTTGATTTGTCGTGGAAGCTAATTGAATATGTGTTCGCATAATATTTATTTGTGAATAGCCTTGCACAATTTACTACTTATAACTATTATTAACAGTTTTAAGCTAATTTTCATGATCATTGACATAGTCTAATGAGACTTCAATTTTTTTTTTATGGAAAACCATGGAAACCTTTGCTCGTTTTTTATAAAATCCAGAATTTTTTTATTATAAATGTAGGTTACAACTATCAAGTTTCAATATTTTGGTGTCACTAGGTTTTTTTATGGTGTTCAATACATTTCCACTATCAAAAACATGATTCAAACATTCTAATTCCATATTTTTGAAAAACAAATTGTCAAATTTCGGTGATTTTTGTTGTACGGGAAATTCGTTGTATCACTAGACAACACCATTCTTTTTTAATTTATATCATAGATTTGTAATCATTATCACACATATATCAATGATATTGAGGAAAGAGAGAAGCGTGGACTAAATGGATAAGATTCTTTGCATTGTAGTGTTCAAAAATACATGTCAAGTCATTTGTAAATAACATTTGGCTCGATTTTACATAGTGGTGGGGACCAACTGTCAAGTCGATTCTTCATGGAAGGCAGTTGAACACATCTCTACATAATATTTATTTATGAATGTCCTTGCACAATTTACTATTTATAGCTATTATTGACAATCTTAAGCTAATTGTTATAATCACAACCATAGTATAACGAGGCTTCAAATTTGTCAACAAAACCGTGGAAATTCTAGCATGTTTTTGATAAAATCTGATATAATATTTTGTAAATCTAGGTTACAATTGTCAAGTTTTAAGATATTAGGTGTTATTCGAGTTTTTGATGGTGTTGAATCCATTTCTGCTATAAAAACACAATTCAAATATTTCTACTGCTAGATTTTTTGAAAACAAATGGTGTATTTCAATGATTTTATTTTGTGTGGATAATTTTTCCACCTCGATAGACAACGACATTCATTTTCATTTTATATCATAAATTTCTAATTCTTATAGCACATAAACAAATAAGAATCATGCAAGTGCAAAGTGTGGATTAAATGGGCAAGAAGCTTTCATAATTTATTTCCATTACTTTTCGTAAATGTCGTCTTTAGTATCTTTAATTGCTATTTATTTCGAATGACGTGTGGAATAGTTTTCACATGAGTAACAGTAATAGAAATTGATTCTGAATATAACATAGAATTGTAATGTTAAAAAAAATGGAAAATGTTATTCATTGACAAAGTA
This sequence comes from Pinus taeda, assembly GCA_000404065.3. NCBI lineage: Eukaryota > Viridiplantae > Streptophyta > Pinopsida > Pinales > Pinaceae > Pinus > Pinus taeda. Next base: position 136,836 of record APFE030410658.1, on the reverse strand, counting down.
TTTTTTACTACAAAGAAAAAATGGGTAATAGAGATAGGAAATAGGTTATTTGTAGTGATATAGTTAACACACTTGCTCGTATCAATGATAGATTTGACTAGTTGACGATGTATGAGCGATATGTGAATCTCTCAATGGAAGAGAAAAAATGTTAATTTTAGGTATGTTCTATGCTAGAGCAATTTATTTCAATTTTCACAATTACCTCAACATCGTTTCCATATTAGCAATCACATCAGCATTAAAGTAAACTATAGATAGAACATAAATATAAATCACAGAAGATAGGCCAATACAAGAGGAAACAAGATGTCTTGCTAGCCAGGGACAAACCCCAATGTGGGGAAACCCTTCATAAATTCTTCTTATATGTTCTTCAATAGTTCAGCAGAGAGAGAGAGAGAGAGATAGTACATTTACAATAGAAGTCAACACTTTGACTTATCTAGATAAGAGCATAGATCATCTCTAAGAAGATGATACATGAGATCAGTTGACGACATGTTGCTTCAACTAATTCTCCAAGGTGACTCCTTCACTTATCATTGTGCTGCATTTCATCATCATGTTACACCTGACTGCATTGCACCATGTTGCACCCACCATCACTACGCTGCATCTCATTGCGCTTCATTAATCATGACTATACCCATCACTATACTGCATTATGCACCATTGCTACACCATGTTGCCATCTTGACCTATGTGTTGGCTGCGCCTTGCTTGCTTGTTGTCCCTTGCTTGCTTGTTGTCCCTAGCATGCTTGTTGTCCTTAGCATGCTTGTTTTTGCATGCTAGTTGTCCCTTGCATGCTAGTTGTAACATTGCATGCTTGGTGTATTGGTTGCTAAGTACCATACAACTGTCCCAATGTTAGTTAGCTATCCCTTGCATGTTGCTCTCCTTCAGATATAGATGCTCTGGCTATTTCGGCAGTTCTCAGCAGTTCTGGCAGTTTCAGTTGTTCTCAACGGTGCCGGCTATTCCTGACAGTTTTGGTTGTTCACGGCAGTTCCGGCTTTTCTGGCAGTTCCAACTTTTATGGCAATTCTAGCTTTTTTGGCAATTCTGGCTTTTCCAGTAGTTCCGGCTTTTCTGGTAGTTCCATCTTTTCTGGCATTTCCGACTTTTCCGGCATTTCCAGCTTTTCTGGCTTTTTGGTAGTTCCAACTTTTCTGGCTTTTCCGACAGTTTTGGTAGTTCCGGCTTTTCTAGCTTTTCTGGCAGTTCCGATAGTTCCAACTTTTCTGGCTCTTCCTATAGTTCCGACTTTTCTGGTAGTTCTGGCTTTTCCAGCAGTTCCATCTTTTCTGACAGTTCCGACTTTTTCGACAGTTCCGGCTTTTCCTGCTTTTTCGGATTTTTTGGGTTTTTTGGGTTTTCTAGGTTTTCCAGCAGTTTCCGGCTTTTCCAACATTTTTGTCTTTTCCAGCAATTTCGATAGTTCCAGCTTTTCCAGCTTTTTTGGTAGTTACAACATTTCCAGATTTTCTGCTTTTCTGGCAGTTCCTACTTTTCTGGCAGTTTCGGCTTTTCCGGCAGTTCTCGCTTTTCTAGTAGTACCTGCTTTTCTGGCTTTTCTGTTTTTTTGGCTTTTTGAGCAACGTAGAGCTTATTCTCCCATGACTGCATTTAGATCTAGGGCATGTTATCTAGGGCAGCGTATACCCTAGGGCACTCCCTCTAGCTCTCATCTTCATCAAACCCAAAACAAGATGAAGTGAGATCACAAGAGTGATTGTGTGTGTGACAAATGACTTCAAGTCCTCTTCTATTTATACTAAAATGTAGAGGTTGAATAGACATGAATGTTGGGCTTATGAGCCTACATAAGTTGTTGGCCGACTTGACAATTTGTCCATAATCAAAATAAATTCATATCTTCATAAATACTTATTGGAATAAGAGGATCTTTAGATCAATCCTATGCCTCTCGATGAAAGGGATCCAAGAAAAATATCAGCTTCCATAAATAATATGACCCACATGGAGTTTGGCCCTAGTTGCCAATTTTAACAAAAAAAGAAACAAGATTTGGAGTACCAGATTAACGAAAGTTGGGTGTGTTCGAGAGGACTTTGATTTTAGAGAATTTGTTTGTCTGTGTGAAAAACAATTTCGATTCAAGAACGAGAAAAATATTCTAGGAGCGATGAACATTCCTTTGAATCCCAATGCATTTAGATGGTTAGTCAAGTTACCAAAACTAAATAAGTTTTTTAAATTATCCGATGCAAATAGTTTCCTGAAGCTAGAAGCAAGCAAGATTGGCATTATCCAAGAATTCATTTCCATAACTTATGAGGTTCCATCCGATCTTTATTTGCTAGATATTTATTTGTTTAGAAAACCTCTTAGGGATTTATATTGGTTATTTTCCCACATGATGAATTGAGAAACTACAAAAAATGTTCCAAGATGCATTTTCTGTGTGCTTTATCAGACATACAAAAATAATTGTATTTTCAATCAGGCTAATGTCATTTCTAATGAATTGGTCATTCAGTTAGTTAGATTATGCAAGGCAAATATATTTTTTATGATGGTGTATTTGATAAAAACCCTCATGTCAAGGAATGTGTTTGATGATTTAACCTTTAATCTTGAATTCAATTTTGGTGAGGAACCAATGTAGTTCTAGTATCCTATATTTTGGAAGCATAGGGCTCCTTTAACTTTTTTATTTATTTTTTAATTCATGATATGTTTGTGAGGAAATTCTATTGCATGGTAACTAGATAAGAGCCTCCTCAAATATTTGTATAGGTTTAGGTTTTCCTATCTGGAAAAGGGGAGCACGAGGAAAAAGAAAGAAATACGGTAATTCAAACTTATGGTTATGAATATAGGCCATTTTTGTGAAGACTGTGAATCATGCTATCGATTTTTCAAAGTCTCTAAGATCATTTTAACTCAAGTGAAGCTAAATCTATTCAAGGATTTGATACAGAAATAAAAAATTATGGAACACCTAAAGTCTCTTAGGTATGGGAAGTTGTTTCTAAGAACTAGAGAGCAAATTGAGGAAAGTCACACTATACCGACAAAAAATCAAGAATTTCTAGTAGGTGCTAAAGAGATTGTCGAAAAAGAGATCATTGGCATGGGAGGGAGATACAAGAAAAGAGGAAAAAAGATCCTATGGGACAATCTAAATCTTGCACATATAGTGCTGGACGGACTTCATCTACCAGTCAGAAAAGGAAAAAAACTACTGCAAGTGAGAAAAATATTCATGGTGGCGTGTTTGATGACGAGGATGTAAAATAGCCTCTTTGTAGAGTAACTCCAAAAAGAGTTCACACAATTGAATCAATTAGATCCAAGAGCCTACCTAAAACAAGGAGCATTGAAGAGGCTATGAACATGGAAGTTCATAGCCCTATATACTACCTGATTGGGTTAGTACTTGTTTGCAATAAAATCAGAAAATGATGGAGTGAATTGTCAAAGAGGTCATTACGTTTGATGATTTCCCTGTCACATTGCAAGATGCAAATTATGACAGGGGTAGTGAAAGATTTAGGATTGAAAGGGTATGAGTTTGCAACAAAAAGGTTGTTTTTTGAGAAGAAATGAGTGTTGATCTATCTAGGGTCACAATTCCATGGCTCATGAAATTGCATCAAGTTAGTGGTGATGTGCTTGTAGTTTGTTAGCCAATGAGAAGTATAAAATATGAAGTTGAGGGAAAAATAAAAGAACTAGAAAATGTTCTAAGCTCGGGTCCTTTGTTGAGGACTCCACTAGAAATATGCAGACTACCATTAGTAATTTCTAGCCCTGGAGCATATCATAGATTTGATAAACCCATAAATCTTATTAATTTAGTGAAATTGTATATTATTAGTAATATATATGAAATATTTGAGTTATTGAATCTACTTGGCAAGTAACTTTCGATTTGCAACATTTAAAGTAGAGAACTAAGTCATCTGTTGAGTTGGTCAAAAGTGAGCTTGAGGGAGATAAGGAATTCATAGATAGTGACTTATTCAATTTTAGTTGCAAACTTGATTTATTTTTTGGTATAGAAAAAGGGAAATAAGGGCTCCCAAATTCTGATCGGATGAAGAAGATCAAAGTTTCATGGTTTGAGAAAATCAAAACATTGGAGGACATTATTTTGGAATGTGGAGGCATAGAAAATAAAATATTTGATGTGTATCTGAAGGTAGTAGCGATTGTTCGAAATTTAAATAGTTCAGGCATACATATGAGTTTGGATTAATTTTTAAAGAGAGGTTGATGGCTGAATTAAAGAAGTTAAAACAATCATAGGCAACAAAGTTCAATGATATAATTGGTTTTACTGTAGAGGAAATTAAAAAATGGCTAGTAAATTTTGTTTTTGTTAACGAAGAGTACTCTTCCTTGGCTTCGCAAGTAGAAGAAGATGGTAGATAAATTGAAGAAGAGATATTAAATGAACTTGTTAAGAAAGAGAATATGGACACTCCAATGAAAGAATTCATTAAAGCTAAAGTGAAGGAATTTCTTGGAGAAATCATGATTCTGAGAGATAGTTGACAACCAAAAAATGTCAAGCTATGCTTTTGCATATTGTAAGTGTTTTAATACCTTGGAAAATTTGTTTTTCTCTTCATAGTATTTAGTTATTGATGTTTTATGTGTACGTTATAATGGAATAATCTAATTTCTTAATGCAACTTCTTGTTTTTGGTTGTAGGTGACTTTTATAGATTATGGTTAATGGGAGCCTAATCCCAAGCCCCATTGGGATGAATGCATTTCTTTTTGCAATTTAAGTAGATATACAACAAAAATGCAATAGCAGTACTTGAAGATTCTGCATGAGGACATGCAGTTGCTTTAGTTGGGGGAAGATGTTGGGTGAAGTTTTTAAGCATATCTTAAACACATCTTTCCCCATTTTTTTTATCATTCTATCTCTCTAAACCTATGAAATTTATGCCCCGATTACCATTTTCCTTCGTTATAAGAGCAATCCTTTCTGAACATATTATTTTTCCATCTTTCATTAAATATAAAATGAAGTGATGTCTTTTTGAGATGGCTAACCAAGGTATTTGTGGAAGAAGTTTTCTGGTTATTTTTCTTTCAGGTCTTTCCTACAACTAAGGACTAAGGATGAGCAGTTTCTATTGTTACTCATTGCTACACTTTGAAGATTTGTTGTTACGGTTCAAAGTTTTGTTGTTACACCTCACGTTGTTGTTACACCGCAACTGCCAAATACCGTGGTTTTTGTATTCAAAGACAATTTTCAAGAATAATGAATTATCTACGAATAGTCAACGGATATCTGTAATTATGATTATGGATATGGTGTAACTTGAATTGGTCTTATATTTGGAAATTGTTTGTAATTCTTTCTATTTTTCTTTTAATATTTATCAACATGAGAATCGTGAGATTCTCATGAATGATCTCTTCCCTAATTTTTGGGGCTTGTAAACTTTATAAAAGGTTTTGGTTCCATGAAAAGGGAACAGAAACATAGGAGCAACATCAACATTTTGATCTTGTGATTCCTAGTCATTTTGGATACAAAATACTTCCGGTGATGTTCATACAGATCTCGTGATGAGTTTTTAACTAGTTTTCATTCCATCCCTGTGCCCTCCTAGGGAGGAAGGGCCCTCCTCTTTAGCAGGGATTGCAATAGTAGTAGATTAGGTGTTTGGTTTGTCTTTCTTTTAAGTGTGGATTCATTAATGTTGTTGTATGAATTTTAGTACTGATGCAATAATGTTTTCAGATTCATTATATGTTGTTACACAAGATTGTTTAGAACTATAATATTTAATCAGTTGATTCCGTTTTATTAATGATGTGTGGCACTCCCATTCTTTGAGAAAAATATGATGTGTGATGAGTGAATTTCATTCTTGTAGAATGTCCTTTTAATTTCTGCATGAGTTCTTTAAGATATGGAATTGTGTTCAACAACATTTTCTTTCATTTCTTTCCCTGGTTGTTATGTATCAACACAGATAGTATAGACACATTTGAAATAAATAGACTTACCCTGGTTGACAATTAAATGCTTATGGTTTAGTCAAATTAAACAATGATTAAACTGGTACAACACTCAGTATCCCCCCATTTCTTTGTGTGCAAACCCCGTATTTAATGTGGACCCCTTCAGCCATACTTTCACCATTGTTGGATACATCATACATTGTTGAGCAGTTGACACCAACAGAGGTCAACCCAGATTGCATTGAATAGGCCGCATCTGATCAGATCATGGATGCATAAAAGAAGATCACTTGCAAATAGAGGATCCAACTTTATCGAGTTTTCAAATTTGGGCAACTCTTGCAATAGGGTTAGTGGCTCACTAGGGACCAAGTTCAGCAGAGGTTTCCCTATCTCATGGAGGCACTCAATGTAATGGGGACCTACTGACAACATTAGAACTTGCCAACATATAGGGGATATCCCCGATATAAGGTCCCAGTTAGACCTTACATTGTTTGGTGTAGGAGTCCCATCTAAAATATGGCCTCGTTGTCATTTACTTAAAGATATTCCTTGGCTTTAGTTGTCAGAATGAGAGAGAAGTACAAATGTCAAGTTTGAATGAGCAAGCTAGTGCATCTCGTGAATTTTTTATTGCATTTCTTTTACTGTGGAGGGGAAAGTGAAGTGAACCTCTAAGATAGAATTAATAGTAATACTCTAATGGAGACACACATAAAAGAAAGGTTTATCTAACATTAAGTGAAATAGTTCACAAGGATGCGACAACCATTATAAACATAACAACACATTTCCAGCAAGAGGCACCGAAGTCACCGAATAGTTCAATTACTCCAGTACTAATGAAAGAAAACATGAATCATAAACATTCAAAGAATAGTATTAGAAACATTCGCAATCCATGTGTGAAAATGTGCTAGCCTAGAAGGCTTCAATATTAAGAAAATGTCCCCAAGATACATAATTACAGTGAGCACCACTAGCTCCAATAATGGATTGTTAGAGCCACTACTTGTACCCCCAAAGTACTAACTTTGTCTCTCTAATTCCTTGTTGGAGAAGTCAAGGTTAAAATTCCTTTACATGAGAAATGAGGATCTATTTAGAGCTTGAGGCATGACTTTTCACATCGTCCTGACTCTTGACTTTCTAACTTCTAGTTACCTTTGGAGTTCTACAACCTTTGGAATTCTAAATGACTTTTTGAATTACATATGACTTCTGGTATTACATGTCTTTTGGACTTCCATGACTCTTTAGTTCATACATAACTCTTGGTCTTCCAATTATTTTTCTTTTACAATGAGTACAACAATACACCATGACTTCCACATCATTGTTTGATGAGACTTGACATTTCACTATCTTCGATGACTAAGACTAATAGTGACTAATGACACAAAATTTATGTAGTGGTGACATGGTTGCAAATTTCATATTTATTCTTCATGTAGCTTCAATCATTGATGTCCTCTACCCACCAAAGGGTCTCTAATCAAATGGAGTCTTCAAGCTTCTCTGGTCATCAAGATTCAAGTGGGTCTTTATTCTTTCTGGGCTTTCTTTGTTTGTTCTCTTTTCTTGATCTTCCTCATGTGTGCTTGCCATGATGTTTCTGGAATACCTGTATCTACAAATCACTCATGACGAGAAACCATCAGTGTGAAAACCACTTATTCTACCATGTTTCATGCATATTTTCTTTTCATGCCTTTTTTATGTGCTCAAGAGGTACAAATAGGGCTTCAGGGTGCATGGACACACTTTAAAGGCTGAAGGGCTGAAGAGGGAAGGATTTGTGGCTTCTTTGTGTGCTCGTGCACTCAAAGGAAGAGGATAGTAAGGTAGGGCACATGACACAAGTCTGAAGGATGAATGGGGATGCTTTGGGCTTCCCACATCTGTTGTGTGCTCAAGGAAGAGATGGAGCACACAGGGTTCACTCCTGAAAGCTTAAGGTTGAAGGCCTTAGGCCTTCGATATGTGATCATGCGCTCAAGAGGCCTAGGAGGGCACATGGCTCACTCCTAAAGGCTGAAGGTTGATTCTTCATGCCTTCAGAGTGTGATCATGTGATCAAAGAGTCCAATAGGGCACATGGTGCATTAGGAAGACTAAAGGGTGAAGCTTAAGGCCTTTAGGGTGCACCTATGTGCTCAAGGAGGGTGCATTCCTTTGAGTTGAAAAAGTATGCTCAAGGAATACTTAGTCGCTAGGAGGGCGCAATTCAGAGTAAGGAAGGGGAAGTTGGTTAAGGAGTGCACCTTGAACCCTTGGAGGGTGAAAAATTCACTTACGAACAATGAAATATTCCCCATTAAGGATTTAGAGTGCACTCATGTGATATTGTCCTTAATGAGTCCACTTTCAAACCAAAGATTTGTCCAAGTCTAGAATATAAGGCGAGGGGCGAACATGATGAGTTTAGAAATAGAACAACGCGCAACACATACTAAATCATCAAGGAAACTTAAAAAAAGTTGAACAATAATGAATATATTTCAAAATGCCAATTTATACACGTTCCCCAAGTGAAATGAGTGTAGTGTGTGTGTCTGCGGCCCAAAAGTGTCATTTTATGACAACAAATATGTTATGACCATGAAATGCATGACAATATTTTTCTATTAATTTGATGACACTTGAGACCATTCAAAGACACTTGAAACACATAGAATAACATGAAGTGACACTAGGTGATCAAAGTGACTCTAGATTTGATAGTGATAGTAGCATCCAAAATTGAAATGTAGCGGAATTTTGGAGGGTGTTGTAGTAGCAACAACACTTGGCGACACACTGGATGGAGTTCATATTTTCAACCCGGTTTTATACATATCATCTCACTTTTCTATGCTCGGTCTAAACGCACATAGAAGATACACCATATCATAATTATTTCAATACAGGAAAGAGTAATGTGTGCGGCAAGTTTATGATATTTAGAGCATGAGTTTTCATCTCTGATGTTGCTTTGCTACTAGCAGGCCTGGACAGTGGCTCAACAGAGTCATCTTAGGAGCAAAAACATTGCTTCACTTCCAACTAGCATGGATAGTACCCGGACGAAAATTCTTGCTTCGCCTCCCTGCATAGGAATACTTTCTCTTCTTTCACCCTTTATTTATTTCTTCTAATAGAATTATGCATTGGAACTTATTGTTTTCAATGGGTAGAAGAGGGATCCTAACATATTGAGAGCAGAGAATTATTTTAAGACCTATGATATTAGTTTTCTCACTTTAGATTTTCCCCTTATCCCTTCTCTATTAGATTGGAAAAGTGTTAATGCATAAGTAGATTTACACCAAGTTGAGAAGTTTAGATAGAATCATAGGCATGGATCTAATAGGTTCCCTCAAGGTTCTCCTACTGGACAAATTGTATCTTCCATTTGGACTTACATCAACCTATAGAATTTTCTCAAACAAATAAGGAGAACAATAGAAAGCCAAGCCTTTTTTTTGTCGCACTTCTCTTTTATTACACTGCAAAGCCTTTTGAGCCATGCACTTTAGACAAGGGTCTTATTTATGTACACTGCCTAGCAAATGAAACATGACAAGACACGTCTTACGTAACAGATGAACAAAAAACAAAAACAAAAGAAAGAGAAATAAGACATTGTACATGAAGTGCAACTTGTAGTTGTTATCGAAAGTAATTTTTTAGATCTTGGTCATTTACGAAAAGGGGGTCAATACTCTCGTCTAATGATTTCAACTTGAAAGTGTTGTGGCTGAGATTTTCATCAATAATAAATGATCCAATCCACAATGGCTAGAGCTTTGTGTGTTTTCCCTTTTCTTCATGGGGTTTATCCCACTTTAGGAATATGTCACACACATCAAAGCTCTTTTCCCATGTAGACTTCTTATCAAACCAATTCTTTACATGGTTATAATGTACAACAAATATATCTTTTCCCTTGCATATTTATTCCTCAGTTTTAAGTAACATATCTATCCTGCTTTGAACGAGAAAGCAAACTTTATGTTGTGACTCTTGAGAAAGTTTCAAGGTCGAAAGACACAAGTTTAGAGGTAAGATAGCTTCTTTACTATAAACTAGGAAGTATGGTGAGGTTCTTAGTGAAGGATATGGAGTTACATGGTTAGCCCAGAGTGAATTGGTCAAAAATTTATGCCAGTTCCTTTGTTCAAAGAAAATTGTTGTCTTTAATATGCGAATAAGATTCTTATTTGTGGATTCAACCCAACCATTTCCCTATGGATAACAATTAGATGCATGTTTAAATACAATTTTGTTTTCTAATGTGAATTCATAAATATTTGATGATGATAAAAAGGTCACATTATTAAAGACAAGTGACGTAGGAATGTTAAACCTTGTTATAATATTCTGTTGTAAAAAGTGAATGACTTCCTCATTATTTACTTGTTTGAGAGGAACTAATTCTAACCACCAAGTGAAGTAATCTAGCATTGTTAGGATATGTCAGTGTTTCTTTGATGACTGAGGAAAAATCTGTCCAATAACATCAAGGCCCCACAATTGGAATGGTTCTTCAACTTCTACTAGTAGTAGTGGGGTGACTAACCTCTGATCACAGCCGACACATCTCTGGCATGCTTGGCACTCGTGTACATAAGTGTGAGCATCCTTAATTAGAGTGGGCCAATAATATCTATCCCTCATAACCTTATTTGTTCCAGAATCTCCCACATAATCGACATTTTTTGTTCCATATTGTAAATCTTTTAGGTCCTTCTCTGTCTCTTGCAGCTCAAGGAAACCCAACAAGGCACCATTATGGTGCTTCTAGAAAAGAACTCCATGAACTAATTGGTAAGATGGATCTTCTAAATGGATGTCTCTCTTCTATTTATTTGATAAGTACTAGGGAAAGGCCCCATGCTCCAAATATTGTCATAGATATGCATACCATGGTGTTGTAAACATGGACTAAGGAAGATGTTCAATGTTATACATTTCAATCTCCTGCTCCCATCCTAAGAGATCTTGTTCAGGAGATGTCTCACTTTGGTGGCTATATTACATAGCCATGACCTTTTATGGTATGAATAGGTTTGAACTCCAGGTCATATTCCTGAAGACAGATAATCTAGTTAGCCTTCTTCCCACCCATCTCTTGTTGTATGAGCAGTGTTCTTACTGTTGGATGACGTAAAAATATAATTGTGTGATCATTTAATAGATAGGCCCTAAAATATTTAACTATCTTGTATACTACATATGCTTATTTTTCAATGGAAATATAGTTTAATTCGGTTCCTTCTATACTAGTGCTCATAAAGTAGATAGGCCACTCATTTCATTTAATATCTTTTTGAGCCAAGATGACCACAATCGATGACTTCAAAGAAAACGTATAGAGATGAAATATTTTCCATAGTCTAGACTGAATAGTGTAGGTTCTTCATAATGTCATGCTTAATCTAAGTGAGGGTATCCTTTTACCATTTCTATACTGCATCTTTATTGATCATCTCATGTATGGGCTTCACAATCTAAGCATAATTGGAGATGAATTTTCTCAGGAAATTGATTTTTCCTAAGAAGGACTACATGGATTTCTTATTCACTGGGAACAAGATCTACATGATGGCTTTGACCCTCTCAGGATTAATCTTAATTCCTCTCTTTGCAATGATGTGCCCAAATAGGATCCATTCGGACACACTAAAGACACTCTTCTTGGGATTAAGAGAAATATCATACCTTTGACACCACTCAAATATTTGTTTCAGATGGCGTACGTGATCTGATATTTTCTTGGAGAACACAGTAATGTAATCCAAATAAACAACAATGCTTTGACCTATCAGGCCGTGAAAGGTGATGTCCATTTATCTTTGCAAAATTACATATGAATTTATAATTCCAAATGACATTCTCTTGAAAGCCCCCATTTGGTCCAAAAGGTAGTTTTTAGTTAGTTTGGCTCCACTACTAGAACTTATTATAACTTGAGAAACCATCTAGTAGTGAAAACATTTCAAACCCAAAATACGGTTTGGATTATGTGCTCCATGGATGGCACTGGATAGTTATCTTTGTTAGAAGCTCGATTAGGGTTGAAAAAATATACATATAATATTATCTATTTGGACATTTTTCTAACTAGTACCATATTGGAAACCCACGTGGAATTCCTAAATTTAAAGATGATTTGAGCATCCAATAGCTTTCTCAATTCCTTCTGTATAGCAGGTTCAACTATTGGATGATCTTTTTGTAGCTTCTGCTAAAACGATTTCACCCCTTCTTTTATGGGGATGATGTGTTGGATAATACGAGTGTCATAAGTATTTAAATCATTGTATTTCCATGTGGACATCATGGTACTATTTGAATAATTGGATACACACCTGTCATTATTTTGGAGAACAAAACATGCCGAGGTTCACATACTTCATATCTTTGGGAGTTCCCAAATTGACTTGTTGAGATGCTAAATTTGAACTTTGACACCATATATTTTGGCATAGTGTTTCCTTTTGTTGCATTAGAATCCTCCTACAGAGCCTGATCTTGCTCATCCTCCTCTGTGGCAGCATCTTTGAATACATCATCATTAGCCATAAAGTGCAATATCTGTTTGTTGTCATTGAAAAACCGTAATTTAGTTACATTGTTTGGTATAGATGGCTTATTTAAAATTTCAATAGAAAAACCATTTTTCAATGGAAACATCCTAGTGGTTTCATTTCCTAATGCATTTGTTGCAGGATTTCTAAGTCTAGGAATAGAAATAATATTGAAATATTTGAAATGATTGATCAAATTCCATATCTCTTGCTAGTATTTTTTAAGATGTAGTGAAACACAATGTATAGTATCTCGTACCAAACGAGTTACCACCTCTAAGTAACCAATTTACTTCATAATTTATATCTTTAGGTCAATAACTTTTTTTAATTCGAGTACGAGTGCTTCATATTCGTTAGCAGTATTAATACACTCAAACTCCAAACAGCATGAAAGGATATGCTTCTTATTGCTTTGGTCTATAAGAACACAACTAGATCCTGAACTTTCTTTCTTCTTTCAACCATTGAAATATAAAGTATAAATATCATGAGCTCCTAAGCTACTTCATATACTACTATTACTATTATTACTACTATTATGTATATATTTATTACATGTTTCATTTGTATCAGTTGGAGAACAAGGAAGGAGCTCCAGATGTGTATCTGGTAGAATGGGTGATGGTAGTGCCTAATAACAATTGAGGTCATTATCAAGGAAGAAATTCCCAAAAATAATATCAGCAAAAGAGATATGTTCATTACGGTCCTCAAGTGGTGTCATAATGTGTTCCGTGTATGGCTCATTGTTCACTCAAATTTGGTTATTCATGCCCTTATATGGAAGCCACAAATGTGACCAATCTGTTGCAAAATACCCTTTCAATTTTCTAGACTAGTCTCTACTAAGAAGCACACCATAGGATTCTTGTATGCCCACAATTACAATATTTATACATTGGTGAACTTGATCATCTTTTGATAATCTAGTAAACACATTATAAAGCTCACAAATATCCTGGACAAGAAACCTCTTCCAGCTGAATAATTTGTGCATTATTTTTCTGCCATTTTCATTTATTTTCTTTCTTATGGATAACAACGTTACATTTAGATATTCACTGGAGTCAACTAAACATTTATGGTAATTTTAATTGAAAATTTCAAAGGTTAATAAAAATGGAGGGTAATGAGTGTTAGCTTCTAATGTTAAAGAATTCACTACAGATTTAAGGGAACTAGAAGAATTACTTAAAACCTTTTGATAAGAAGAAGATTTATCACCTGTTGAAGGATATGAAAAGGTATAAACAATATGTTCATGTTGTCCTGCATTATTTCTGAGCTCATAGATAGAAATTTTGGCTTGCATATTCTTCATATCTTACACTATGTTATAATCAATCATTTCACTAATAGCAGGAAATGTTGAAATGTCTGGAGCAGTGGCTTTATTTGACACTTTCAGAGTGCTGGAATTACCCTTACTATTGGAGGAAGTGTTCTTGGACTTAGTTGTATCTCCAGACTTACTCTATGCATTCTAATCAAGATTGATCAGTAATGAGATTATTCTTAGTAAATACTCTTTTAAATTTTGTCATGTTAATGTTCAAAGATGTTCCCTTTACTCCTTACAATGTATTGACCATTTTTATTTTGAGGGGGGGCCTCTTTTTTGTGGTGGTACTTTAGCATTCTTCTCTTAATTGTTGTAGAGATAGCGATATGCATTCACTTCATGTCCAAAATGTTTAGTTTCTTCAGCTGCCATTGTTTCTTCTGCTTATTTGACCTGCTCATCTACTAATAAGGTATCCAAAATGTGTGCAATCAGAGCATTCATGTTGTGGTTCCACTAACGGCATGTCTTTTTTTAATGATATTCTTGATGGAAAGAACAATAATTATCCATGTCGATACTTTCTATATTCATCCCAACATTTGAGCTTTATGTAGATTTGGTGGGTTGATTGTTGTTGTTACTATTACTCCTTCCAAAAGGGAAGGAATTGGGAGGCTTGCTGCTAGTGGAAGTCTTGCTTAACCTTTTCTTTAGCTCTACGATTTCATTGGTGAGTGTCTTCACCATCATGGTCAAGCTTTCAATGTTTGATTATTCCTTTTCTTTAGCCTTACTAGAAGAAGGTTGTGACTTCCTACTAGTTCCTTTGGATTCCTTTGATTCACCATCATGTGTAATAACTCCAATCACACACAACTCATCCTCAACAATGATCACTTTGGTGAAATTTAATGCCAACGTCGCCTTTGCATCTCTTTTCACGAATTAGGAAATGTTGGCGGGAAAGGCAGTTGCGTAATAATCAATAGTAATTGAATCATGTGATTTTGCGTTTGGGGGAAACTTATTCAATAGATGATTTATTTTTTGATTAAAATCTTTCACTTTATCTTTTCCCCCCATCTTGATGCTTACAAGCACCTTAAGTAATATGACAGGAGTCTTGTCATCAAAAAAATTCTCGAGAAATAACTTTTTAGACTCCGCCCATGTATGGATTTAATTAAGGGACATATTGTGGTACCATGTTGATGCTCTTCCTTCTGATGTATAAGGAAAAATTCTATTCGCAACATCATCATACCTCACCTCCAACATTCGTATATGCATGTAAAATTCATTGAAGTGATCTTCTACCTTCGTCTTCTTATCTGGATCATACTTTGAAAGTAACTTTTCTGGATGTCTTGGAATCTTATTTAAATTGTTTGGAAGAGCAAGAAACCCTTGGGCCATCCAATCCAAATCTTGGTTGGCCATATTTTTGTCTCTGTGTTCTTCTTACTTATCATAATCTTAGGAATATTCACCTTATAATCCGTTGAAGAGGTCATTAGAAAGAACAACTATGTCATCCTCATATCCATCATTAATAGGTGGAAGGTGATCTTGATGTTTTGTATCCTCCACATATTCTACCAACTCCTTAAGAGTAAAAAATAAAAATTCTTCCATTGTATAAACTAATATACCTGTATTGGTTGTTTCTTTCTTCTTTAGAATCTGCAAAAGGTTTCATGCTCTGGGAATTAATTCGATAGTGTTAGCATACCAACAGGCTATGGGTCAAATTTCAAAAATTTTCTCATAGGTTACCTCTCAAGGTTGTCTTGGGCCAAGCTATGAAGATCCTCTTGCTTCAGTAATCAAAGTTAGAACGGTGCTTAGAATGTTTCTACCTTGTTTGGAAGAAGAATGATTTGGGTGTGCAGAGTTATCATCCATAAAAAATTGGTTTCCCTCCTTTTAGGGGCATAATGTTGATGGCGCTGAAAACTGCCAACATATAAGGAATCTCCCCAATATAAGGTCCAAATTAGAGGTTACACCATTTTGGATAGGAGTCCCATCCATAATACAGCCTGATTGACGTATAATTAAATATATGCTTTGGCTTTAGTTGTCAACACGAGAGAGAATTCCAAATGTCCTTTTGAATGAGAAAGCTAGCACACCTTGTGAATGTTCGATTGCAAATGTATCAAGGTTCTCTTATCGTGGAGACGAAAATGAAGTGAGCCTATAAGAGATATGTAATAGTAGTACCATAATGGAGACACACGTAAAAGAGAAAGGTTTGTCTAACATCAAGCAAAATAATTCACAAATATTTGATGATCATTATAAACATAGCAACACATTTCCAAAAAGAGGCATTGAAGTCATCGAAATAGTTTAGTTACGCCCGTACTAATGAAAGAAAACATGAATCATAAAAATTCAAATAATATTATTAGAAACATTCACAACCCATGTGTAAAAACATGTTGGTCTGGAAGGATTCAATATTAATCAAATTTCCCAAGATACATAAATATAATGAACACCACTAGCTCCAATAGTGGAGCATTAGAGCCACTACTTGCTCCCTAAAAGTACTAGCTTTGTCTCTCTAATGCCTTGTCGGAGAAGCCAAGGTTAAAATTCCTTTACATCATAAATAAAGATCTATTTATAACTTGAGGCATGATCTTTCACATCCTAATAACTCTTGACTTTCTAAATTCTATTGACCTTTGGACTTCTATAACCTTTTGAATTCCAAATGACTTTTGGAATTACATATGACTTTTGATACTAAATGTCTTTTATACTTCCATAACTCTTTATTTTATACATGACTCTTGCTATTCCACTTATTTATCTTTTACAATGAGTACAACAATACACCATGACTTCCACATCATTGTGCAATGATACTTGACATGTCACTATCTTTGATGACTGAGACTAATAGTGACTGATGACATGGACTTTATCTAGTGGTGACATGATTTCCAACTATATCTTTATTCTTCATGTGGCTTTAATCATTGATGTCATCTACCCTCCAAAGGGTCTTTGATAAAATGGAGTATTAAGGTTTCTTTGTTCTTTCTTAGCATCCTTTTTTTGTGCTCCTTGCCCGATCTTCCTCATGTTTGTTTGCCACAATGTTCCTAGAATACTTGTATCTAAAAATCACTCATGACAAGCAACCATCGGCCTGAAAATATCATATTATATTATGTTTCATGCATATTTTATGTTCATGCCTTTTTGATGCACTCAATGGGGACAAAGGGGGCTTTAGGGAACATGGGTACATTTTGAAAGGCTGAAGGGATAAAAAGGGAAGCCTTCAAGGGTTCATCATAAGCTCATGCACTCAAAATAAGGGGACAATCAAGGTAGGGCACGTGGCACAAGTCTGAAGGAAAAAGGGGGATTCTTTGGGCTTCCCAAGTGCATTGTGTGCTGAAGGGAGACATGGAGGACACAAGGCACACTTCTAAAGGCTAAAGGATGAAGGCTTCAAGCCTTCGGGGTGTGTTCATGCACTCAGGAGGCCTAGGAGGGTGCATAGCACACTCCTGAAGGCTAAAGACTAATGCTTCATCCCTTCCGAGTGTGCTCATGTTCTCAAAAGGTCCAATAGGGTACATGGTGGATTAGGGAAGGCTGAAGGGTGAATCTTAAGGCCTTCAGGGTGTGCCTATGTGCTCAAGGAGGGCACATTCCTTTGGGTTGAAGGAGAGCGCTCAAGGAAGACTTGGTATCTAGGAGGGCACAATTCAGAGGAAGGAAGGGGAAGAGGATTAAGGAATTCTCCTTGTTCCCTTGGAGGGCACATGGTGTAGTTTCAAATAAAAAAGGATTCCCCATCAAGGCTTCAGAGTGTGCTCATGTGTTCTTGGCCTTAGTGAGTCTGCTTTGAAACCAAAGATTTGTCTAAGTCTAGAATATGAGGTGAGGGGAGAACAAGATGATTTTAGACATAGAACCACACGGAACACATACTAAATCATCAATAGAACTTAGACAAAGTTGAACAATGACTAATATACATAAAAACACTACTTTATACACATTCCCCAAATGCAATGAGTGTAGTGTGTGCGATTGCGGTCCAAAAGTGTCATTTTACAACAATAAAGATGTTATGACCATGAAATGCATCACAAGATGTTTTGATCAATGTGAAGACACTTGAGACCTTAAAATACACTAGAAACACATAGAATAACATGAAATGACATCTGGTGATCAATGTGACTCTAGATTCGACAGTGATAGTAGGCTAAAAAGTTCAAATGTAGTGAAATTTTGGAGGGTTTTGTGGTAATGACAACAGGACCGTTGCTTCCTAATGGGGGAGGACTCAACCAGGTAAATATTGGTGGCTACCTACCTATTCAAATTGGACCCAAACCATTGTTTCTTCCAATTTCCTTAATTGTAGCACAATTTACTATTTATGGCAGCTCTTCAGGTCGTGAACTTCCAAAGTTGTTTTGAGGCACTAAATGACATTTTTTTGGAAAAAGGGAAAGCACATAGCTTGTGGTATAATATTGGAGTCTAAATTTGTATTCATAAGATAGATCTTCCCAACAAGGTATCATATCCATCAAGCGAAGATTGTATGCCAAAGATATGACCTCGAGAAGTTGATGTACCAATTTACCCCAACCAGGCTCACAAAATTTTAGTGCTTCATCTCCTATGGTAGATTTTTGGAATTTTAGGGTTTTAAATTGTTTATCAATAAATAATCCTTTGAGCCTCATTTTAACAAACTTCATAAGGCTTGTATCTTCCACATCTCTTCTCAAAATTAAGCTACCATCGCCTGAGCTAGTTTATTTCCGCTATGCATGTAAACAATTTTTAGTGCTTTATTATTAATGAATTGAAGCTCTATATTCATTGTATCTATGTGTTTATGTTTATATCTATATTTAATTACATTCCTTCATAAATATGGATCATGTATTGGGTAACATGTCACTCCGTGATTGGCTCATTCCTGAAGCCTTCAACCAATAATGTTGTGCCAAGTGTCCCCATAAAACTGCTCCACGTGTGAAATTTTAATTGGCTCCCGTACTTCTCGATTAGTAGATGGTATCAGCATGATGCCATTGTATGGACTACCTTTTGGCATCCGTGAATTTCCTAGTCAACCCTGCAAGTTGACATTTTAGTTGTTTTCCAAAAACTTTAGAACGTGATAACCTCTCCATATTGTGTTGGATTGAGGCAATTCAAGCGTCATTCGAATCAGCAAGATGAGATCTATGATTTGGTTCTTGTTTTTGGATATTTTGAACACTTTCATTTTTTAGAATATTTTTGATTCCCTAGATCATTCCTCCCCACTAGAATCTTTTGTACCACCAAAAGTCTATTTTTACTTAGAAAGTAATTGAGGGTACAACTCCCTCACTTTACCCAAATCTACCCACCTTGCATTTCTTGGATTGGTACCTTTGAGCCCCACTCAAAGATACTGCACATTGCCTCTACATGAGTTCTTATTCTCCTATCAAGAATTGAGTCTTCATACAACTCATTTCAATAATCAAGAGAAAAATCATCTATAGATGGAACCTGAACTTTCTCTTCTTGATCAACAATCATAGGAGGCTCATTCAATCTCAAGTTTTCCACATTCGCAACAAAATAAATTTGTATGTAAGGTGGAAAATCTAATTAGAAAGTGTTGTTATGAATCTTCTCCAAAAAATTAAAGGGCCATATCTAATTGGCTTGATATTTTTACCTTCACCTTGTAGTCTTTCCTTGTTGATGTAGAACCAAACTTGATCTCCCACTTGGAAATCATGATCATCTTGATGTTTATCATGTATTTCTTTGTACATGGCTTGGCTTTTCTTCAGCTTTTATTGTACCCTTTGATGCACAAATAAATTTGTTCAATGAAATTCTTGGCTTTGTCCATATCACTATGTCCATCTATTGCAATATATTTACCAAAGATGAAATCCAAATGAGACTTTGGCAAATAAACCAAACAAGAATCAAATGGAGATACTTGTGTAGATGAATTCTTGTCATGATTGCAGGCATCTTGGATGTGATGTAAATGCTCATCCAAAAGTTTAGGATGCTTACCACAATATCCTAGAAGGATATGTACTATTGTTCTATTTACTACTTCTGTTTGGTCATCATTTTATGGATGAAATGTTGTTCTCTTATTCAACATTGTGTCCATGAGTTCCCATAAAATTGACCAAAACTTCTCGATAATTCAAGAATCTAGATTAGAAATAATCAAAGTAGGTAACCCAAAATGAACCCATACATTTTAGAAGAACATATTTGCGGTCTATTTAGTTGTAACTTGTTTCTTACATGGCATCAACACACATAGTTTGCTAAAATGATCCACTACAACATATAAATAATTGTGGCCTTTCCTAGACATTGGTAGTCCCCCAAAAAAATCCATAAAAAATACTTTCCCAAGGTTGAGAAGGGATAGGAAGTGGAGTGTACAAACCTAATTTCCTATTGCTTGGCTTGATATTAGCACACATAGAACATCCTTTTACATATCTTGATACGGTTTCATTCATGCAAGGCCAACAGAAATACCTTTGTATTTGAGAAACCATTTTTCCTACACCAAAGTGACCAACAATAAGATAATTGTTGTCTTCCCTTGTGATATTCAATCTTTCACCCATTAGAACACATAACTTGCCAAGATGATACAACAACTTATTGTGAACATGATAATCCAACTCTTCTACATGATTTCCTTGACTCAAAGTTGCATAAACATATTTAAAATTTTCATCTTGAGTACATTGTTCAATATAACTTTCATGCATGATTGGGTTATGATTAACAATAATAGATGCATTAACAATAGGACTTGATAACATATCTACAACTTTGTTGTATATACCTTTTTTATACATGATTACCAAATGAATTTTTTGTAGGAATCCCATCATTCTGAAATGTCCAGCTTGTTGTAGCTTCGTTTGTGATTGTAAGTACTTCAAAGGTTGATGTTCAGTATGAATAATCATTTCCTTACCCATAAAATAGTGATTGCATTTCTTCATGCTTTGTACCAAAGAAGACAACTCTTTATCATGAGTTGGATAATATAGTGGCTTACCATGCTGCATCAAAACTTCTCCCATACCATATTTTCTTGCATTGGTTTGAATTTCAAATGGTTGTTTAAGATATGGAAGTGATACAACTGATGTTGTACTTATTTTCTCTTTCAAATTGTCGAAGGTTTTCTACTACTTGCCTCCCCATTGGAAGACTTGTGTCACACTTGTCAAAGCATGTAATGGTGCTACAAGAAATGAGAAGTTAGCGATAAATTTTCTCCAATATTGGGTTGCTCCCAAAATGCTCCTAGCTTCAGTTGCATTGTTTGGTTTAGGACAATTCACAATAACATCCACATTGGAGGGATAAATCTTCAATTCAACCCCTCCTACAATATGACCCAAATAAACCAAGGAGGTTTTCCCAAATTCACATTTAGACATCTTCAAATGCAACTTTTCCTTTTTCAAGACATTTATAACTTGTTTCACATGCTTAACATGCTCTTCATGAGTCTTACTAAAAATCATAATATCATCTAAGTAGACTATGATAAATCATCAAGGAATGGTCACAATACATCATTCATAAGTCTCATGAATGTGGCATGTGCATTGCAAAGCCCAAATGGCATAACTAACCATTCAAACAAACCTTGCTTGTCTTGAAAGAAATTTTCCGAATATCATCTTCAGCAACCCTTATCTGATGATAACCCCTTTTCAAATCTAACTTAGTAAAAGAAATAACTTCCTTTAATTGATCTACCAAATCATCAATGCGAGGAAGAGGATAGCGATTTTTTACTATGATTTTGTTCAAAGCTTGGAAATCAACACACAAGCGCCATGTACCATCTTTCATCATAAACAAAATAATAGGAGGCCCATAAGGAGATGTAGTAGGCTTGATGACCCCTTTATCAAGAAATTCTTGAATTTTCTTCTTAATTTATGCATTCTCTAAAATTGACATTATATACATGCAAATATTCAAAAGTGGTGCATCCTGTTACAATTGAATATCATGTTGGATTCCTCTTTTTGGATGTAACCCTTTAGGTTACTAAAAGATCTTGTCATAAGTGTTAAAAACTTTAACTAATTCATGCTTGAGTTTAGAATCACATCATGTGAAAGCTTGAGATTCAGCAGTATCTTTAACTTTAATCATCAACAACACAAAATTGTTACTAGCATTCACAAGCCTTTTCATTTGACCAGCACTAACAAGAGTCAAGTTCATCTTCTTGTGATGTGATCTAACAATGTACTCAACTCCATGTTTAAAAAGATGATCTTTTTTATCATGACAAAAGAATATGGTTTTCAATCATATAAGTATGGACTCCCTAAAACAATCCCAGAAATATCAATTGTAGAACATCAAGCTCTATGTCATCTATAAAATTAGAAATTGTGCAAAATTTGAGTTTACATTTTCTTATCACTTGTAATTTGGCATCATCACATGCCTAACCCAAAGGGTAAGGTTTTTCATGAGGTGTAGTCTCTAAATTAAGTTTCTTGAAAATTTCTTTAGAGATAAGACTGACTTGAGATCCAATATCAAATAATGTATCAACCTTTGTATGTTTTGTAATGATCCTAATATGTAAAATCTCACTTCTTTCTTTATTATTTTGAGATTCAATAGGATTATTATAAGAACTAGTGCTTTCGTTAGAATCTATACCTTTCATTCACATGGATGTGATTTTGGTTTCATTGCATGAATCAGATCCTAGATCTTCTTAAGTTGTAGCAATAGTGTTTTGTTTCCGCTTGTTATTGAACATCTTTGGTCTCAATTCTGGTTGTAATTTCCAACAATGGTCTTCATCATGGCCATCTTTTGAAAAATGTTTACAAGTAAGTTTCTCTCCCTCTTTCTTAACAATAGAATTCTTTTTTCCTTTACCTTTAAACCTCCCCTTTCCTTTGTCTCTATATTTAAAAAGTTTCTTGTTGGGATCTTGAGGAACATTCTTTCCTCTTGGTTCTAAATGAGTTTCCTGAACACATACTTCATCTAGATTAGTGGGATTAAGCATAATTATAGTATGTCTCAAATAACTATGGAATCCACCTATATACTTAAGGATGGTATCTTGCGAAGTCAAATCAACAGTCAAGATTAAATCACTTCTTCTAAATTCTTGTGTGTAACTTTGGACACTTTGACCTTCATCTTGTCTAAAAATTTTCCAATCCATAATTGCTTTTTTTATGTAGGCTAATGGATAAAATTTTCTTCTTAATGTAGATATAAAACCATTCCAAGAAGAGATAATTTTACCACTTTTTTTCAAATATTATTGAGTTCTTTCCTACCATCATATGATAGTTTCAACTTCCAAGCAAAGAGAATCAAGTTGGATCTTTGTGATCATCATCAATCTTTTGAACCTTGCAATAAACTTCAATTTGATGAACCCAATTATCCAAATTTTAAGCATTTACTTCCCCATTGTACATAGGCAATTCAAACTTCACATCAAGCTTAATCAAAGGAGACTTAGCATCTCCTTTCGAAGATGGAGGAGGAGTAGGTCTATGGGATGAAGGAGGTGAAGAAGGAGGTGAGGATGGAGGTGGAGGTGGAGGTGGAGGCTTGCTCCCATTACTTGGTTGATAAGAACTTTCTCCTTGCAACCTTGTTTTTCTCTCATTGTATAGCACTTTCACCATCTTAGTCATGTCATATAAAGCCTTTCTAAAATCCCTCTCATCCTCAAACATTAGCTCTGGTCCTTATCCTTCTTCATGTGCCATGACTTGTGGAGTTTGTGGCCTCCTTGATCCAATATAAGGGTTTGGTTCTTCAAGTACTCCTTCTCCACTTCTCAATTTAGACCTTGTAATCATTCAAAAAAACTTGCAAATTTTGTCAAACCTTCACAAAAACCATGCTCTAATACTAACCTGATCTGAAATTAAAAATGAAGGTTTCATGAAATGTTTTGCAAGTTATTTTATGTCTTTTAGGCAATGGACCGTGATTGAAAAATCACACAAACAAAAGTAAATTTTGTTTATTTTTAATAATTTAAATGGAAAATAACCAACATCAAAACACAACAAATTTATGACGGAGTTCACTCCTCTTGGGATATTGTTAGATTCCTATACCAATAGGTTTCATCTTTCATGATTGATTGGGGAAGTGCCAAATATGTTCATCCTTTTCATGTTGCAAAGTTTCCATATTTTGAAGAATTTCACTATATACAGGTGGTTGACTCTTGTCAGAATTGATGAATAGCCAGACAGTCTAATCCTGGCTAGATCATGTTTGAATTTCACTTGTCTTAGACTATAGAATAAGGGTTTGCACAAATAGTTTAATCTTGGCAGAAAAGTAGTTAGGCAGAGAAGCAAAGGGTCTCAACAGCTTAATCTGAGCCCTGGAAGAA
Organism: Pinus taeda; assembly: GCA_000404065.3. Classification (NCBI taxonomy): domain Eukaryota; kingdom Viridiplantae; phylum Streptophyta; class Pinopsida; order Pinales; family Pinaceae; genus Pinus; species Pinus taeda. Next base: position 112,547 of record APFE030410658.1, on the reverse strand, counting down.
ATAAGGGTAGACTTAGATAAGAGGGCATCTAAAAGAAAAGGAAGAATCAGGGTCTGCTAGTTCAAGTGCACCCAATGAAAATGAAGAGAAAATGATAGGTATACTAGGTTGGGTAGACAGTTTTGATGGTATAGAAACATGGTTTGTGAGCAATTTTCTCCTTTGGAACAAGTTGCCATCTCATAAAATCATAAGGTACCATGGCAAGGTGGCTACAAAACAAATGGAGCATGACTAATTCCCCTCCCCATTTTCCTAAGAAACACTTACTAACATTCCCCCCAAGGGCAGTGAGATCTGCTCATTACCCTTAGACCACTTCATCCCATAGAAAACTAAGTGAAAATGTGTTTCACCTAGGCAAAACAAGCCACATTTATTGTGTAAAAAGTCTTTAGCCCATTTTGCCAAAGTTTCCTAAACTTCACCACTTGTCATCCTTTCATTTCCCCCTTGCCTAAGTTTTCACTCTATAAAACTTAGCCTAAACCATACAAACCCATCCCACATAATCATATTAACCTACTAACCTTATTATATAGCTCCTATGTATATTCCCCTCCCTTACTATGTATAAAAACACAAAAATCCCTAAAAAAACTAATACCCCAACCCTTGGCTAACTATAGCCATATTTTAAATTTTTCTAGGGAGTTATTGGTCCACCAGGGGCCAATAACAACCCTCCACATGCCCATTGGGACTTTTTTGGCCTTTGGCTAAAGAAAATAGTCGAAATCCGCATTTTTCCCCCAAAAACCCACTTTTCCAAAGTCCGACAATACACCAAAAACATTACAATCCGCAAAAAATTAAAAAGGGTCCTCCGCTGCTAACCGACTGCCACTTCCATCACCTGCCAACCGTCCGATTAGTGCTCCCAGATCTGACGGTGGTTGGCGATTTCAGAAGTCCCAACTTACCGAACGATAGCGTCTTGGGGATGGGCGGTATTTCGTCATACCGAGGACGCGTGTGAAGTGCTCGGTGTGTTCGGAACCCCCTCCCCCGAAACCACTTCCCCCCAAAGGCGGTGCAGGGAATACCACTTACCACCTGCCCACCTCCCTGCTGACATCATGCCCACGTCACCTGATGACATCACCCGCCATGTCACCCGCCACGTCATATGCCACGTCACCTACCATGTCAGCATCCGTACCCCGCTACACGACAAAATGATGTCATGATGACGTCATCCAAAAAAAGCGCCCCTGACCTGCCAAAGTCAAAATTTCGGGTAAAAAGGGTGAAAACGTTTGTTTTTACCCATTTTCTATTTGTTTTCTCCAAGCGGCCTATGCATGTGAATTTACGTGCAAAAGGCTATTTTCTCCATTCAAGTCCGCCAACCACTAGTTTCACTACACAGCTCGGCCCCTCGGCCCACCTGGTCACCTGCAAATCGGCCAGTCCACCGAGAAAATAGGTATTTACAACCAATTGCGCCTGACCCTGTTTTTATTGGATTTTATTATAAAATTGCCCACAACACCTATAAATTTGAAAAGGAAACACTGTGTTGCTGCCCAAATTATCCTAAAACCTCTGTCTTGCTAAATTCACCACAAAGTCACACAGTGAGCTGAAATTGAGCTCGTTCGGCCCTGCAAACTCTCCAAGAAACCCCGAAAGCTACCTTTTTCCCACAATTGAAGCCCATTGTGCCAAAGAAGCCCATATCTCCTGTTTCTCCAGCCAACTTCAATCCACAGAGCTAAATTGAAGCCAACAAACTAGTTCCAATGGTGAAAATCCTGGAGAAATCCACAGAGCCATCATTCTGCCCATTTTCTTGCATAGAGTCAAAAGTTCCAATTTTAAAAGTAACAGAGCTTAGCCATGGAATGTCCAGTGGCCTTGAACATCACTCCCCTTAATGCACCCCACAAAGTGTTGGAACATTTGCCTTGGCTGATAGAGACTATCTAATCCAAGACCTAGTAGGCTACCAAAACCATCTTCAAGCAGTCTGTGAGCTCATAAATAGTTACTTAAATCAAGATGATTTTTATGGCATTTCGGAATCCAATCTACCCAGATACTACCTCCCCTCTATGAATATATTCCCTGAGATCATTCACCTCTGTTATGAGAACTATGAGCCAACAAACAGGGCAGTTAAGAGTCCATTTGGGACTACCCTTTTTCATATTACTCCTGACCCTATAAATCAGATGTTGAACTTCAAACCAACCCACCTCCAGTTTCCTCGTATCATGAAGTACTTGCTGGATGAAGGTCCCAAACTCTCCACCTCAGAGATAACCAGAATTGCCAAAGTGTTCATGAGAGCAGATCGCCAGCCTAAGGAGCCACGTCCTTTTCACTATGCCTCTTTCACTGAAATGGGTAGATTAGTTGTTGATATGATATCTTTTGTGTTAGGTTTCAAGACAAGTGAGCATATTGATGAAACCATACTGGTTATGATGTCTATCTTTACCCCATGGCAGCCCCCTCTTGTCAAATACAACTATGCCAAGTTTATTGCCAATAAGATACATGATCAATTGTTGAGGCTAGATAGGGAGGGAATATTCAAATATTCTTCCTATATCTATCATCTATTCTTATATTACCAGCCAGATATCTTCCAATTCCCCACTAGAAAATTGGACCATAAAGGGGAAAGGAGGTCTATGATTTGTTGGACCCCAATCTTTCATGATGTTCGCAACTCTCCCTACTCTTATTGTGAGTTTATTGATTTATTTGTATACCTAGTCTCTTCTCTCCCAATGAGAACTCCTCCTCCCAGACTGACACATGATATGCAAAAAATAATACAACTCTCCAAAAACTATAAAATATGTGCCAATGAGACTATTTTCCTTGGAATATTTCAGGCAGTTCATCAATTCAGATCTGAGTCACTTGCATAGCACAAAGAAAAAGGCCCGATTGAAACTCAGAGACCAGTTAGGCCCCTTTGTTATGAATAAGAAAGAGGGATGGAAGGATGTTGATGAACTATTGGGTCAAACATTCAGACTCAAGAGAAGATTTGGGTGGGTACCCTATGACCCATATGGCTTTATCAATGCAAGAAGGGTAAAATATAGGCTGGCACCCTATGAACGCTGCAGCATCCCTGAAATAGAAAAGTTTGCTAACCAAGATGAGTGGTTGGAGGGCACACTAGTTGAAGAGTTAACTGAGTAAGAGAAAATGGAACAAACCATGAAAGATTTGGAAAAAAATCTTGACTTAGATTCTTTTGGGTAGGTGTCTTTCAAAAAGCCACAGCAAACCGGGGAAATCTCATCAACTACCACAACTGCACGACTGGTTTCCCAGGAAAGGACTACACCAACAACAAGGACAACAAAGGGCAAGGAGTTGGTAGTTGCAGAACAAGAAACAATGGAAGAACAGCCTACTACCTCAAAAGAACACAGTCAAGGGCAAGCCCCTTCTCTACAGACACAAGCACCAGAGGTACCAGCACTGCAGACTCCTCTTCCCAAGGAGAGAAGCAAGAAAAGAGACCGAGAAGAGACCACACCTGCAAGTGGGTCAACGGAACAGCAAGAGGCCAAGAGGCAAAGGGTAGATCCTCCTGAAGAGGACATTGTGGAAGACATCACTGAAAGCACAAGAGGAGAGAGGGTCATCAGGCAACAGACTTTTGCTAGCTCTCACAGACAAGAAGGAGGGAGGCATCATGGAATGGAAGTCTCCTCCTCAAGGTCACAAGCCAAGAAACCATCAGACATCAAACAGTCATTCATGGAGATTAAGGCTCAAAATGAGTCATTAAGAATTTAGTTGTATGATCAATTTCTTAAGATGACACCCTCCAAACAGCATAGACTAATGGCAGCCTATGACATCAAGGAGGAGAAAATGATTTTAAGTCATTTCAAGCCCAAGGTTTAGCAGCCATAGTCTGCAGCTGATTACATAAGGACCAATCGAGAGGTCCTTGCCAAAGACATACACCCAATGGACCAAATAGAATTGCATAAACAAAGGGGTGAAATGGTCTATGCTACACTGGCAGACAAGGCAATGTTGGCCCACCAATTAAAAGAGTCATTGAGTAATACATCTACTCAATTGGATTTGGAGAAGATCTCTTCTCTAGCCAAAGACAACCGAATAAAGACTCTGAAAGAAATAATTGTTGAATTGGGACATGATCCCAAGGATGCCAAGGGCATCAAAGCATTGATCAAAAAGGAGGAAGATATTGCTGCCCTTAGAAAGCAATTGACGCTGCCTGTCACCATGCATCCACAAACAACAGAACTAGCACAAGAAAAAGCAGAAGATGATGTCATGGATTTATTGATGAGAATGAATCAAAGGCTAATGCAAACAGAGCAAGAGTTGGAGAAATCATTGCAAACTAAGCAGGGAGAGTTGACCTCCCAGCCACCCAAAACAGCTCCAACAATTGTCTCTGCTCCCCCCACAGACACAGCAGCAATCCCTCCCACTGAGCCAGCATCAACAACAGGTACAACAACTACAGATGCTACAGCAGTAGCAACAACAGAGCCTGAGACTAGCATGAGGATGGAAGAAATGATGAAGGCAGTGAAAGAGCTAGAAGCTCAAATGTCAGAGCTCAAAAAGACAAAAGAAAGACTAGCCAAGCTAGAAGTGAGCTATGACAAATCAAAAATAACAGTGGCAGAGAAGAACAGAGAGATGAAGGCCCTGGAGAACAAGGTGAAATCACTGGAAAAGGATCTCACCTTGCATAAACCTCTGGCAGAGATTAAAATGATTTTGTAGACCAAGATTGGCCAGTCCATTACTGACCAATGGCGATCAATTCAGACAATATATGAACAAATTGAGTTAATAGAAAGGGCACAAGAGCAAATTCAAAGGGCTAGAGCATCATTAGGAAATATGCTTGAGCAGGCCAATAGGCTCATCCATTTCTTGAATACCAACACTAAGGAACAATTAGCAGCTTTGGAGATCACTGACAGGACAGGCACCATTTTGACAATAAAGAAGGTGCTAACAATGAGAAATTTTATACAGACTCTGGAAAGGAAGTGTCAAGAAATGCAGATGGACATTAATGCCTTCACAGAGAAATTCACAAACTTGTAGCAGAAGGTTCTACCCAGTTTAGTAACAAGCAATCAAAAACTGTTATCACATCAACAGTATGCTCATCGGGTGAACATGTATGTAACAAATCAGATCATTGCATCATCCAGCAGCTCAGAGGACACAAGACCTCCTTCCGGACAGAGCTTGTATAACAAATTGGAGAATTTGTTTTTTATAGAACATGAAATAAATCATCTTTTTGAAGTCAAGCCTAACTTTTACAGGTATACTGATGTTGATGAAATACTTGTAAAAATACAAAGACATCAGTGGCCTACAGAACAGTGGTGGCAGAGTATGCTAGAAGTTTTGACTAAGTAAATTTGGATCTTTTGCCCTATATACACTTGGTCAAAGAGCCGGACACGTGGTAGATATGAAGGAAGGAGCTCAAGCGAGGATCAAGAAACATTAAAAATGAACCAAGAGCAGGTGAACAGATCAGGACAGCAACGCAGGAAAGAAAGTCAAGGACATAACTACCAGCCGAATTCCTGGGTGAAAAGCCTAAAATATCTTCTCAGTTAAAGTAGCCAGCACAGCCACAATAACTCCTACCTCTATTTCTGCATTTATTTCTCTGACAAAGTAGCTGAAGGAAGTTATTTCTCCTTATCTTATCCTCAAGATATTTTGTAGACTCTCTTTCTGTATAAATACCCCCCCAAGGAATGTATTCGGGGTTGGTGATTCTCCTATTGAACTCCGTGTAACTCTAATATTTATTAATACAAAGGCTATTGAGATGCATTGCTGCTGGACCTTTTGACTGTGGATGTGATGATTCTGGACTCTACTACAGAATTCCTGTGTCTTTATTTGGCTCAATAAGTTATTCTAAACTGTGTTTTTGTGATTTCTATGTTTGCAAATCTCATATATGTTTCATAATCTTAGCAACAGGGAAAAATAATAGCCCAGAACTTGTTTAAATACACTCTGTGTTCAATTCCTGCTGTTATTTATGTTTTCTTCACAATTAGCATAAATAGAAATTCTTAAATGCTTCTATTTTTACTAATTCCTTCATTCTGAAAATTGTCAAGGAATTCTTCACTGCTCCTTGAAAATATTCAAGCACCTTCCCTCTGCCACCATGATAAAGGATTCTTGACTACCCTTTATCCCCTGGCTTACATCCCATCAATCACTAGCTTTCAATATTGTTCCAAAACTGATTATCTTGCTTTGTAGTATTGTCCATCATCACACAAACGCACTCAGCAGTCCATCTTCATAGACTCCATTTCCCAATGGAATAAACTCTTTCAGACTTGCATCCTACCTCTGTTTGAAATCACCATCCAAATCTGTTTAAAACAAACCTCTGCACATCATAACTAGCATAAAAACTTCCAATAAACAAAGTTAAATTATATATAGAGAGCCCTCTCTAGATGCAATTTGGCTAGAAATTGCATCTAAAATATTGGTTAGTGGTTACCTCAGCCGTATTCCCTTTTCTCACAAGTTTTGGGGAACAACCTGAGTGATAACAAAGTTTACATTATAAATTTTAACACCATAAACAAACTTCAAGAAAATATTAAAGGTGATCTCTTTACATTTTCCTCAATTTGTTTGAAAATAAAATAAGCCTTGTTTAAAGAATTAGTTATTCTCCTTATGAGGCGAGTGCACTAATCTTCCACAATTGGTAGCAAAACCCTACTAATATTCTACACCACTATAGTCAACAATAGTTATCTATGGTTCTTCATATTTTCCTTTCAAACATTGTTGTTGTTAAAATTGGCAACTAGGGAAAAACTTCATGTGGGTCATCTTATTCATGGCTGATAATATGTTCATTAGATTCCTCTCGTTGAGAGGTGTAGGATTGATATAAAGACCATCTTATTCCAATAAGTATTCATGGAGATATGAATTTATTTTGATTATGGAATTATTATCAAGCCGACCTACAACTCATGTAGGCTCAGAAGCCCAACAGTCGCATCTATTCAAACACCAACGTTGTGTATAAATATAGGAGGATTTTTCCTCATTTGGACTCACTCATCTCATCACATCTCTCTCTCTCTACTGCGCAGAAAAGGGTCTCTCCCGCACACATGTGAAGCTGGAAGCTGCTGAAACTGAAGCTGCAAATGTAGAAGTAAAGTTTGACCTGCATGGACTAGAAGATCTCCTCACCTGAACTACGTTGTAGATTCATCTGAACCTCCTCAGAAAGCAGCAACTTTTGGTGGTGGAATCAAAGCAATCTAATGGACAGTTTGCAAGATATTGACTGCCCTAGTTTGAAGGAAGCTGCTGAAACTGAAGCTGCAACTGCATAAGTAAATTTTGACCTACGTGGACTAGAAGATATCATCACCTGAACTGTGTTGTAGGTTCATTTGAACCTCCTGTGAAAGTCACAACTTTTGGTGGTGGAATCAAGTCAATCCGACGGACGGTTTGCAAGATATCGACTGCCCTATTTTGAAGGAAGCTGTTGAAATTGAAACTACAACTGCAGAAGTAAATTTTGACCTGTGTGGACCAGAAGATCTCCTCATCTAAACTGCATTGTAGGTTTATCTGAATCTCCTCTCGTAGCCGCAACTTTTGGTGGTGGAATCAAGCCGATCCGACGGTCAATTTGTGAGATATCGTCTGCCCTAGTTTGATGATGAAGTCGCTAATGTTGATGTTGCTAATCTAGGGTTTGCTACTGCTGATATAAATCAGATTTATTGTATTATTTCTCTCTGCTGAATTATTGAAGATAAAAGAAGATTTGATCAAAGGGTTTCCTCACACATTGTGGGGTTTGTCCCTGGCTAGCCGCCACATCTTGTGTCTCTTGTCTTGGCTTGTTTTCTGTCGATCGTTTAATGTTCTATTTGCACTTTACTTTATGTACATGTGATTGCTTAATCTGTGGAATATAATAAGAAAAAGGAAGTAAATTGTTATAGCATAGAACATACCATAATTTAACATGGTATCAAAGCTGAGGTGAAGACAAAGCCCGAGCAAGAGCAAGAGCAATCACCGAAGAGAAGATTGGCAAGGCTATCCTAAAAGAACGATGGAGTCCTCAACACTCTTTCCTGCCAAAGACAAGCTCCGTGAGAAAGCTGACTATCATGGATGGAAGATGTCTATTTATCTAACTCTTGAGGATCAGGGAGTGTTGGATTATGTGAAAGGCAATATTATTGAGCCTCCATCAAATGCACCTCCTGCTGCCAAGAACAAATGGAAGAACAGAGAAGTTAAAACAAAGAAGATCATCTGGGACTCTACCGACAAGCACTTAGTGGCCTACATCTCTAACCTGAACACCTCCAAGGAAAGCTACGATAGACTGGTGAGTTTATTTAAAGCTAGTGATGCAAATCAAGTTTTGTTTCTTAGAAATAAGTAGAGGGAAATCAAGAAGGGTAAAGATGAGAGTATGCAAGCATACTTCTTAAGAATCACCGAGATCAAGAACCATCTCCTATCTATTGGGGAGACTATCACTGATAGAGAAATGGCACTCACAACTCTTGGAGGATTACAATCCGAATGGTACGTGTTCAGGACTACTCTTTTGAACAATAATATAATTCCTAGTTTCAAGGAATTAATGGTTAGATGCATTCAAGAAGAAACAAGGGTAGAAGAGAAAGAAATGCCCGTGCCTAAAGGTCCTCCTACTGCCTTTTCTTCTCATACTAAGAAAAGAAATAATCCTGGGACTAAATCAGAAGGAAAGGCTGGAACTAAGGGTGGAAGAAAAGGACGATGTTACATCTGCAATAAAGTAGGTCACTATGCAAGGGAATGCCCTGATAGAAAGGACTCACACCAGGACGATGATCAAAATTCCTCTGATGGCCATCAAATGAATGACAAATTCAATAGCAAAGGTAAGAGGAGAGCTAGGAATCAAGGAAGAGGACAAGCATTCAAGAACGCTAGAAATTCCAGGATGTATAAAATGCACCTGACCTTCGAAAGAACCTAGTGTCCATCTCGGCAATGGAAGACAAAGGCTACAAGGTAACCTTCAATGATGGCAAGGTACGTGTATCAAAAAATAATGTTAAAGATGCCTTTACTCTTGGGTTTCGTGTTGATTCATTATATCAAATCAATGAAAGTCAAGTAGGTGTCATGTCTTATGACACATCTCTTCAGTCTAAACTTTGGCATGGGAGGTTTGCCCACCTTCATTACAAAGGTCTACCCGATGTAAGACATATGGTAACAGGGATGCCCGAATTCTAAGTAGAAAAAGAAGGTGTATGTTCAGGATGTGCCGAAGGAAAGCTCAAAAGGGGACCATTCCCCTCAAGTCTAAGCAAGACCTCTGATATATTATAGTTGGTTCACTTAGGCATACCTGAGGTTGGCATTAAGAGGGAAACTACTACACCACATACTCCAGAGCAAAATGGTGTGGCACCGTACGATTGTGGAAGTTGTCTCTATGGGTAGATGATGTAACAATGCCTGATGTGGAAGAACCGATGGATCCTATTTATCCTCCTGAGCCTTCCTTTTCCAGGAAGAGGCCTTCATGGCTTAGGGGGCTACTTGATGATGTTGAAGGACATGTTGAACCTCGAGGAGCCTTTCGTGAAAGTAAGAAACCTAATAGGTATCAAGGATACCTGACCATCATGAGCACGATCATACAAAATGAGCCTTCATCATTCTCAGAGGTCGTCAAGCATCAAGTATGGAAGCATGCTATGACCGAAGAATATGAGTCTATTATAAAGAATGATGTCTGGGAAGTAGTTCCCAGACCCCTAGACAAGACAGTTGTTACTTCCAAATGGATTTATAAGATAAAGCATGCAGCAGATGGAAGTATGGAAAAGTATAAGGCTCGTTTTTTTGCTTGTGGTTTCTCCCAGAAGGAAGGTATAGACTATGATGAGATATTTGCACCTGTTTCCAGATATACAACCATCCGCTCGATCATAGCCCTTGCCACTTCACAAGGATGGAACCTACATCAGATGGATGTCAAGACCGCGTTCTTGCATGGTTCGATCAAAGAAGAGGTCTATGTGGAGCAACCCAAAGGATTTGAGATTTATGATTGAAAATTTCATGTATGGTTGAAGAAGGCTCTCTATGGGCTGAAGCAAGCACCCCAAGCATGGTATGAGAGGATCGATAGCTACTTGATTAAGCTTGGATTCACTAGGAGTGAAGCCGATCCTAACCTTTACTTTAAGGTTGAAGATGACAAACCTCTCAGACTAGTGTTGTATGTGGATGACCTCTTTCTAACAGGTGCATACCCTCTCATTCACAAATGTAAGAGGGAGTTGGCTTCTGAATTTGGAATGAAGAACCAAGGACTTGAAGTGTGGCAGAAGCTAAGGGAAATTTTCCTATCTCAAGGAAAATATGTGGTGAAGATTCTAAAAAGATTTGGTATGGTGGACTGCAAGCCTGTGACTACCTCGAGGATCTTAACTTTCAAAGTTATATGGTAGTGATGTCGGACCAGATTTGGGAAATGCCTCTTAGTTTCAAAAACTCATTCGCGTTGATGTTCTTGGTGAACCTCCGTCCGAACATACGTTTTGCAGTTAGCATTGTGAGCTCATATTTGGTTGAGCCTCACTAGATTGATGCCAAGAATCTTCTGAGATGTCTTCAGGACACAATCTCTCATGGATTGAGATACACTGCTGGAAATATGAAACTGCATGATTATTCGAATGTTGATTAGGCAGGTAGTGTGGAGGATCACTAGAGAACTTTTTAGTGTTGTTTCTCTTTGGATTTTGCTTCAATATAATGGATGAGCAGGAAGTAGAAGTCGGTTTCCATAAGCACCGCCGAGACCGGATACATATCTACGAATATGAACTTGTATGAAGCTGCTTGGTTGGGGAAACTCTTCAGTGAGCTGTTTGAACACATACCATTGTGATTCTCTGTAACAACCAGCGGTGGGATTAGATTATTAAGAAATCCCGTATTCGTCGATTGCTCCAGCAGATAGACATCATCTGGGATATGGTAAGTTGATGAGCAAGGAGGCTCCATCGCATTAAGATGATGTACAAGTCGATACACCTTTTCAAAGCCCGAGGAAAGATCTAATTTGTGATTTTCCCAAACGACTTCGAGAGTCGTCAAGAAACCCTTGTACAAGGGTCTTACATGTTGCATACATTGAGCTTTGGGAGTTCTAAGGGCTTGCGGTTCTTACCAGAGCAACATACGACCACAGGGTGACTCACCCTCCCCTGGTGGTGTGCACTGGAACAAGATGACTCGCTCTCTTGTGGGACAAAATGATTCTCTCTCTTGTGGAACAGGATGATTTGCTCTCCTGTGTAGCAGGATGATTAGTTTTCCTGTGAGGCCTAGATTGATGTGTTCTCCATGGCGACTGTAGCAAGATTGATGTGTTCTCTTGTGAGGCCTAGATTGATGTGTTCTCCATGGCGGCCTGGATTGATGTGTTCTCCATGGTGACTGTAGCAGGATTGGTGTGTTCTCCTATGAAGCCTCGATTGATGTGTTCTCCATGGCGATTGTAGTAGGATTGATGTGTTCTCCTGTGAGGCCTGAATTGATGTGTTCTCCATGGCAGCCTAGATTGATGTGTTCTCTGTTTCGTCAATTTAGTGTGATCTAAATTGCTATTTAAAATGTCAACCCGGGGTTCGTAAACTGACGAAGTGAAGTGTACTATATGTACTAGATAACCATTTCCTTAGTCTTTTGTCGTTTTAAGCTTTTTAGTTTGTTTTTGGATTTATTTTTCCTTAATGTGTGATGGTGAGGATGAAAGTGAAGTATGGAGTGTAGACGGCGATGGTTTCTAAACTTGAAAGTGCTTCAAAAGAAAGCTTTAAAATAATCTAAAACGAAATCAATTCTTAAGAGGAAATAAATGCATCAAATAGTAAACTAATGACAATGGCCCAGTATCCTTGCTGTCGAAATGAAAAGAAAGAAAAAACCGAAAAACAACTCAAACTTAAAGAAAAGCAACTAATTCACACTACTTTAACTTTTCAGATCCTTTACCCTTCGGCTCAATCTACCTTGTGGGAAGTAATCATGAACAAGTTAAGCAATATGATATCTAAATGGTAAGAAAGTAAATTGCATAAAAGAAACTAATCACACTACTTGAATTCTTCAAATCCTTTACCCTTCAGCTCAATCTACCTTGGGGAAGTAATCATGAACATGTCAAGCAATATGATATCTAAATGACAAGAAAGTAAATTGCATAAAAGAAACTAATCGCACTACTTGAACTCTTCTAGTCCTTTACCATTCAGGTCAATCTACCTTGTGGAAAGCAACCATGAGTAAGCGATATGATAACTAAATCACACTACAGTTAGTAATATTCTGATTTCTTGTTGATATAGTCACTTGACCATAGAAAGAAACCATAAATTGATGAGCAGTATGATATCTAAATAGCAGAAAAATAAATAAGCAAATCACAACTTGAAAAAGACAATGCTGAATTTAAACTCAGAAAATGAAAGTTAGCAGGAAGGACAAGATGATCTCATATGCCAAAAGTTATCAAAAAGATGAAAAATTGCCCGGGCTGCCTAAGAAAACCTGCAGAAAAGCACTGATCAGTTTACAATTCTAAGAAAACAAAGGTGAAAATATAAACAGCAAAAACATAAAACAGTATATTATGTACAAGCTAATGATAAAAACAAAAACATAATGAAACTAAATGAACACTTTACAAGGCTTCAGCGTGCAGGGGCCCTTTGCCACTTCAGCCAATCAACAAATAATCACACGGCTGAACTCAGAAAAGTCTTCTCATGTATTAAACAGCAGCATATAAAACAGTGGGGTGATAAGATAACCAGCAGTTCGGAATCACATAAACAGTTCAGAATTCATACATATCAAAAAGCTTTTTCACAGCGTTCAACGACGTGTTATTTATAATGCCAAAATACTAAAGCTAACTAACAACTTCTACGCTATTAACTGCGTTGTTAAAGATGCGTAGATCCCTTCAGCCGAGATCTAGTGTAACTGTCATCATGTTTCTTAAATCTTCGGAGTGGTTGGCTGTTAGATTCAGGTCTCAGGAACGATCTCCAGGTGTGCTGGTGCCTTCGTGAGCTGAGGATTGTGCCACGTATCATTCACGTGCCCAAAATAGTGATGTGCCACCGCTGAACTCTTTGGCTGGCCTTGTCTTTGACTTTGGTTGACCGCGGTCTCCCATGTATGATTTGGCCGATTTGAAGGGACATGTTCCATGTATCCGCCACCTGGAGCTTGCCCATGTAGATCATTTCTTCATAGGACACCTGTAGCACAGCTTTTAACAAAACAGCTACAGAATCCTGTGCTGGCTGCGGAAACAGACAAGTTTCCGCAGCTGCATGAACAAAAAAACTAAACCAAACAACAGTCATAAGTATAGTTAGAAAACCATATAAACAATCCTTTTTAGACTATAATGCAATGATTTAACAACTGGGTGAATGAAGTGAGTGGAGAAAGAAGGCTAAGAGGGTGTATAGGAAGGTGCAGGTTTGAGGCTCAACATACCCCCACTGTGAAGGTGTGTTGCATGTCCTCATGCAACCAAAATTGAGTTATTTCACTCTAATCCACATGCTCCGAGGCTTCTGCAAGGACGTCTAGTCCTCTTTTCTTCTTCTTTGATGCCATCATCATCATCATCCTTGGCTTTCTAACTAGACATTTGAACTTGAGGTTAATCAATGCTCTGCTTAACATTTTTCATCTCTTCTTCAGTGTTCTATTCTTCTTCTGCCACAGTCCTAAATGAAGCATAGTATTGTCATGAACAATCTTGTCTACCTTACCCTGCTCTTTAAGTGCTTCATTTTCTTGTATGATATGTCTATTTAGGACTTCTAGCTCAAATACTTTCTGTTTCAAAGACTGAACTTGTGCATCAAGTGGCAGAGAGGTACTTGGTCCTACAGCTGATTGTTCTAAAGATTCCAGGTAATTATATACCTCTTGCTGACTAGGATCTACCTCAGGTGACTTTCTTTGTCTAAACTCAAAATCTGGTGGAGGAGGACTGCTCTCTCTTTCTGGCCGAAAAGGGTTTTCCTCACGTGGAGGACTTGATTCAAGGCTTGGTTGATCTGGAGATTTTTCAAGTGCCTCTTCACTTAAATCAATAAAGTGGGACTGATCTCCCTTGGTTTTCTTCCACTTCCCTTTTAGCCTAGAGCTCCTTCTCAAGGATGAACTCATACTTTTCTTTTGTGCACTTTGTTTTCCTTTTTGCTTTTTCTTGGCCATGGCAGCAGCTTTAAGATCTATTAGCCTTTCTGACAGAGGCTGGTAGTCTTCTTCTAAGGATTGCTCAGGGGATGGATAGACCTCTTGAGTGGTAATTTTTCCTTTTTCTTTCTTTTGTTTCTTATTCTTAACTTGGTCTTCTTCCTCTTTTTGGACAGTTTCTTGAATTTCTTTTGTAGGGGAGTCTTGGGCTGCAACATTTTTCTCCTTCCTCCTACTTTTCCTTGGGATTTTTGGTGGACTGCTTCCAGAGGCCTCAGATGGCTCTTGGAAGTAATTTCTTGTTGAAAATTGTTCCTATGTATCCTTAGTTTTCTTCAATTGATCCTCAATAAGAATTTTTATGAGCCCATGATGGTAAAGATGAGGTTCAATGTTACCTACATGCTTTTGAACCGTAACACTCATCTTTTTCAAACTTGATAACAGGAAATGAGGCAAATTAAGAATGTGACCATCTATGAAATTCATCATCAGCCTGACATGATACATGTACATAGAGCCAAAACGACCTTCACATGTGATAAATTTCTGGATGACTAATAGTAGACTAGACCATTCCTCTTTTAATACATGCACAGGGATGCCTCTGGTGAATACGGTGGTATCCATACCTTGGTTTTGTAGCATGGTTCTCCAGATTTGATCGTCCACGCTTCTATTTTTAAACCACCTTTCTCCTTCTTGAGGTAAGCCCGTGGCAGCTGCTATTGTGGCCTCGGTCACTGTAAAATTCAAGTCTCCAACCTCCACTGTTTGTCCATTAAAGGACCTCGCAAAAGTTTTGGTCACTTCCTTGTTATACCCTTTGAATTTCTGAATAAATTGGAGCCATTTGACTTTCTTCAATAATTCCTTAACTTGGGGATAACCCTCCAAGTATTTTGGTCATTCTGGCTCGACTCTCAGCTATTTTCCCATCCTCTGCTTTAAATCTACTGAGGGTTCTTCTGTGTATGAGGGTTAAGGAAAAATGGCTCTGTTACAAGGTTTTTAGGAGAGACTGTAGTGACTACAATCGGGGTTTAGGATGACTGTAGTGGCTGTAATCAAAGTGTAAAGCAGACTGTAGTGACTGCAGTCGGAAACAGAGAAATGCCCGAATCATAGGAGGACAGTGGGTGAGCAGTGGTGACCGAGTTCATAAAATGAAATATGAGTGTATGTGAGGATTATGGTATAAGTGGTGTAACAGCAGGATTCTCCCGAGTCGGATGACTGTGTATGAGATTTTACACGTCTCAACAGACGGTTGCAGAAATTATGGCTGGGAAGAGTCGTAACACAATAGGTCATGTCTTAAGAGTACGGGTAATAAATGGAAGTGCAGTCATTCTTGAGTTTGAACTCGGAGTAATCATAGGACCGTTAGGGAAATGAATGCGAGGTGTGTGGAGTGATAGTGCGGGATAAGAATGATAGTGGGCTAATATATTAAATCATTGCACATAGGAGAACCGGTTATGGGTTAATAACTATACATAATTATGACTTGAAGTGTTGTTTGATAAAGATTTTTTATCATACCTTTGGAAACTTTGTCAATCTTTGCTCAAGGTTTCTAACCAGTTGCTCTTCTTTGACATCTTGAAGATGCCCCATGTCTTTAGCTCACGTACACCTGCATTTCATGATTTTGGCACTAACAGTTGATTGTATTTTGAAAACAGAGTGATGCTGGCTGCAGGAACGGTTCCTAGCTGCGGAAACTGGTTCTGGCTGCGGAAACGGTTCCCAGCTACGGAAACTGAAACAATACCCCCTGAACTGCACAAAGATAGCTTAGAGGAAAAACAACTGAATGAAAATAGTCCTGAAGGGGGACTTTTATTGATGGAATGGAATGGAATGAAAATGGAGTGAAAATGGAGTGAAGTCAAGTGAAATGGTGATGAGAATGAGATGGAGGTGGAATGAAATGGGTGAGTGAGATGAAGTGAAGATGGAAAGAAAAGGAGAGGAGATTTTTTTGGAAAATATAGAGTGTCAAGTGTCCATGATTTTCACTCTATATTTTCTGTATAAGACTGCAAAGATTAGGCTGATGGGGGAGAAAGATTCTTCTCCACCAGCCTTATTGCAGAATTCTCTTGGAATATTTTGACAAACTCTTCTTTGGAAAATGGCTTATGATAAATTTTCAATTGGTGGCCATTCACAATAAGAGGAGTCTGAAATTCATCAATGCTCTTGATTCTTACTGCTCCATTGTTAAAGACTTTATCAATCTCATATGGCCCAAGTCAATGAGTCTGAAATTTTCCTTTGAAGTCTTTAAACTTGGAATCAAACAATAAAGCCCAATCTCCCTCTTGAAACTTTCTCTCTTTAATATATCTGTCATGCCACTTATCTCTTTGATGTTGAACTAGATCAGTCCTTAGAATTGCATCTTGTCTGATCTCATCTAGCTCATTCAATTGCTCCATTCTGTGCTTTTGGGCTTCTGATAGATTCATCCCCAACTGAACTGCCATCTTGAAGGTCTTAACTTGAAACTCAATGGGGAGCAAGACTTCTTTCCCATAAACAAGTTCATAGGGAGAATGTCCTGTTGTGTTCCTCCATGTAGTTCTTTAGGCCCATAAGGCTTCAGGAAGCCTTTCTGCTCAATATCTTCTATGGAGATGAACAGTCTTGGTGATGATGCTCTCAAGAACTTTATTTGTAGATTCCACTTGACCATTTGCTTGCGGATGGTAAGGAGTATATTTTCTATGCTTTATTTTATATTCTTCCATCATCTTCTCCATCAAGTTAGATGTAAATTGACTTCCCTGATCTGTCACAATTTTTCTTGGGACACCAAAACGAGTAAAAATATCCTCAAAAAGAAATTGAACAACTGAATTTTTAGTGGCAGAAGGCAATGCCTTGGCTTCTACCCATTTAGTGACATAATCAGTGCAAACCATTTTTTCTTTTGTCTAGATGGTGGATTAATTGGTCCAATGAAATCTAAAGCCCATTTTTCAAAGGGTTCGATGAGTACCTATGGTTGTAGTGGCATTTCATTTGAAAGAGTCGGTCTCCCAACTCTCTGGCAGCTGTCACATCTTCTGACATATTGTTTTGCATCTTTAAAGAGAGAAGACCAATAATATCCTAAAGAAATGATTTTATAGGCCATCCTCTTGTCAGCAAAGTGTCCGCCGCAAGGTTCATCATGAGATGCCTTGAGGATGTCAGGCATTTCATCTTCCCGAACACATCTCCTGATCACACAATCTAGCCCTGTTTTAAACAATTCATTAGAAATCCA
The DNA here is from genome assembly GCA_000404065.3 of Pinus taeda. NCBI lineage: Eukaryota > Viridiplantae > Streptophyta > Pinopsida > Pinales > Pinaceae > Pinus > Pinus taeda. Next base: position 94,951 of record APFE030410658.1, on the reverse strand, counting down.
TGAATACTGTGAACTCTCCCGAATAATTTTCCTTTTTTCATTAGGAAATAAGTGTGGAGGTAGCTTCCCTGTAACCAAGTAGTTAGCAATATCTGCATACCAAGGAGCCTTAGTAGTTATTGCAAACAAATATTCATCTGGAAACTTATCCTCTACAGGAGAATCTTCGTTAGTATTTTGGATTCTAGACAAGAAATCAGATACTGTATTTTGTTTCCCTGGTCTATCCAACA
>APFE030410658.1:32821-60428 GCA_000404065.3 Pinus taeda | reverse complement strand
AACTATATATATAACGAATTTTTTTTTTTTAATATGAATCATAGACAGACACCACTGTTCTGTTCGATATCGTAGCTATTTGTACGAAGGTTTCGATGGGGAATGGATGTAGCACGTGTAAGTATGTTGGCTCAAAATAAATCGTAGGGGAAAATCAGTGAACGAGACTGATTATAAGCGAACCACAATCAGCGGACTGGAAAACGCAACAAAGGGATAGCGGCGAACAGGACATCAACGATTCTTTGTAGTGGCAGGTGACGCAATGTGAGCACGGCAGCAGATGGAAGGGCGGAAAGGCGAGGTTGACGAGGCCACAGTTTTCCAGGCAAGAAGATCGTTTCGCTCTGATACCAGATGAAACAAAAAAACTTCTGATACGCAGAAATATATGTATAAATATTTTATTAAAAAGATGAATTGACAGATGATAATGTTTACAAATGGGGTTCCTGGCTTATATACTGCCATGGACACCCTTTGGGAAAAGGGCATGATCTTATGACCGTGCCCTTTCGTCTAATTTAACTGAAAATTAAATAATAAACCTAAACTAACTAATTTTTACATAACACCCACTCACAAGTTCGATATCTAAGAAGAGGAAGCATCAAAAGTGCGAAGTTACAGAAGGAGGAGGAGATTTGCTGGAAGAAGGAAGATCGAAGTTTATGGGTTTGTCTCTCTCCCACTCATGCTGATTTACTAGGTCAAAGATTCTGCTAGATCGAAGTTTTACTAGGTCGAAGATTCTACTGGATCGAAGTTTCTACTAGGTCGAAGATTCTGCTGGATCGAAGTTTCCACTGGGTCGATGATTCTGCTGGATTGAAGTTTTGTTGGGCTAACTGCTGGTTCGAAGTTTTAACGGGCTAACTGTTGGGTCGAAGTTTTGTTGGGCTACTGTTGGGTCCAAGTTTTTGTTGAGTCGAAGTCCTATTGTTGCATTTAGGTTGAAGTTGTTGTTGGAAGGTTATCATCTACAAAAGAAGGGAAGGGCTGACTTGGTGGTTGGAGGAAGTCTGTGTCTAGGTCAAGGAGTCTTGGATCATCTCGTGAAATTATTAAGGAAGAGTTGTTGACTGGGTTTTCCCCTAGATAGGGATTTTTCCCTGGTTGTCCCCCTACATCTGGTGTCTTTGATCTTCGTGTTACTGTTATTGGTAATTGCTCAATGAACTAAGATAAAAGAAGAACGCAAGAAAGTTAATAAGAGCATAAGAATATCACAAGTAATTATCAACATAAAGGAAAAAATTATGCCTTTCTAATTTTCTAACCCTTTCAATGTAATCTTTGTTCAAATTTGATGTTCCATGCTGTAACAATCACTTACTACAAAACTTCTTAATGTTGCAATATTAGTTAAGCAATTGTAGATAGAACATAAACCAAATGCACAATGGAAGACAACCAAGAAAAGAATGAGACACAGAGAATTTAGGTGTGATGACCAAGAGAAAACCCAACCAAATTCTTCTTCTATTAGAGATCAATTGTTCAACAAAGATACAAGGTACAATGAAAGATCAAGAGAATGAGTAAGTCCACCCAAATTTGAACAAGTTGTAGCATGAAGATCACTAATAGCAACAGGTGATGCAAACACTAAATCAACTTTACAGTTCTTCTCTTACTCTCCAAGTCTCTCTTCCTCACAATCTTCTTCAAGTTTCTCCAACTCTCTCTCTCAATTTGAATCCTTCTTTCACAATGCAAAAGTAGTGAGGGGAGAATATATGAGACACATATATATAGGAGGAGCAATGAATTCATAACATAAAGAAGGAGCATGCCTTAGAGTAACTCGTATGCCAAATAGGGAAGAGTAATTTAAGCCATTATGGAGAGAGGCAACACATGCCTTCAATGGAGGAATCTCACATGCCTTGAAGAGTGTAACTCATACCCTTTTAGGAAGTGTAACTCATGCCATTAAGGAGAGAGGGTAACGAATGCCATTTAAGGAGACGTATGCATGCCTTTGTAACTTATGCATTTAAGAGAGAGTGTAGCATATGCTTCAAAGAGTGCATAAAAGGAATATTTTATGACCTGCCTCCAATGAGTTTGTAAGAGGAATATGCCGAGTCTTTAATGAGAGAGTAAAAGAGAATGTAGCGTAGAGTCATGTGAGACATTAAGGAGAGAGGGATGCAAAGATTGAAGGTAAGGTGACTTGAATTTCCTTTTGGTAATAATATCATAGTATCATAAGGGTAATGATAATAGTAATGACAATATTGATAATTAAGTCAAAATTGAACTATTAGGATTGATTAATGATAAGTTGCGTGAATTTTTATCAACTATACTTGATTACCAATTGATACAAGGTGATTTATTATTTTTGGAAAGTCATACTTCAAATGCTAGACATGACTTTCTATTTTTAGAAAGTCACTCCAGAATTGTCCGAAATGAAATTTTATTTGGAAATTCATCCCTAAGCTGCCAATTTTGAGCACTCCCTCTCATCTAGGGAGGAATTTCTTTCTGCAACAAAAATCTCTGCTTTCTCTGCTCATCTTTGTTCATCTCTGCTCTGGAATAATGATGTCTCAATCTAATGAAGAAGAATCATCATAGGGGAGATTCATTTATCACACTATATCCATTAATCTTCCCATCTTGACATAGGCTTTGGGGGATTACCACTTCTCAACACAAGACAAGGATCGCGCCAACCAAGTCTCACCTATACTTGGGGGGATTACCACTTGTCAACACATGACAAGGATCACACTCAACCGAGCGTTACCATAAGAGTCAAGTGGTAGAACACCTACATCCACAGAATTTGTGGGGGTTACTACTTGTCAACACATGACAAGGATCTCACACAACCAAATCTCATCTCTTCTTGGGGGGATTACCACTTGTCAACACATGGCAAGGATCATGCACAACCAAGCTACACCCATTGACCAGATGGGTGATAATCCCAACAAGTCCATATTGTGGGTAGGATGCATACTGGGGTATACTCTTAGCAAGTCCCAGACTTGATGGTAGGGGGGATTACCACTTGTCAACACATGAAAAAGATTACACACATCCTATAGTCAAGAGTTCCCTCAAACCAGGAGCTCTTCTAGCTCCATTCCAAACTTGTGAGCTCAAACAAGAGGGAAGAGCATAGCTCAATGTTTTCGATCATCCATGATCGCCCCAACCAAGAAGGGTCACATCCGCCAGTCCAAGCTGCTCTTTGAATACAAACAACTTCCCTTTCGGCAAAGGCTTGGTAGGTATGCCAGCTATATAATAATCAATTGCAATATGATGGATCCTCACTGCTCCTCTCCACACCATATCCCGAATATAGTGTTATTTAATCTCAATGTGCTTAGACTTCTCATGGAACATGGGATTTTCTAAGTCAAATCCCACTCTTATTGTCACAGGATATTATTGTCGTATCTAGTACATGCTCGAACAGCTCTCCAAAGAGCTTCCTCAGCCATACTGCCTCACAACTAGCTATGCTAGCAGCAATGTACTCAACTTCAACCATGCTAAGGGCTACAGACTTCTATTTTCTGCTCATCCAAGATATCATGGCAGATCCCAAGCTAAGGCAGCTTCCAGATGTGCTCTTTTTGTCAGTAGAGTTACTAGCCCAATCAGTATCAGAGTACCCATGTAATCTCACATCTCTAACAGTGTATCTCAATCCAAGATTGATGGTCCCATGAAGGTATCTCAACACATGCTTTGCAGCAATCTAGCGTGCATGTGATGGCTTAATCATATATTGGCTCAGAGTATTGACCACAAAACATACGTCTAGTCTAGTGTTCACTAAGAACATCAGTGCTCAATACTCAAAAGGATTAACCAAATCAGGTTTTGTAGCTTCGCCACATAAATTTTTAAAATTTATTTTCATTGGTGTATTCATGGACTTACATTCTATCATACCAAATCTTTCCAAAAGCTTGACAACATATTTTTCTTGAGAAAGGAAAATCTCACCAAGTCTCTACCATACCTCTAGGCCCAAAAGGTAGTGCACCAAATGAATATCTTTCATTTCAAATTCAAAAGCTAACTCTCTCTTACATTGGAGGATAAGAGGTTCTCCCCCTGGCAAGAATAAGTCATCAACATATAATACCAAAATCAAAAGCATACCTTGGACCGTTTTGAAGTAGATGTTTGGATCAGCATTACTTCTGGTAAAACCAAGCTTCATCAAGAAGCTATCGATGCAACATATCGGGCTCTTTGGGCTTGCTTCAATCCATTGAGAGCTTTATTCAGTCTACACACATGAGTTTTCTTGTCATGTACTTCAAAGCCTTGTGGTTGCTCCACAAATACTTCTTCCTTGAGGAAGCCATGCAGAAAAGCAGTTTTCACATCCATTTGGTGAAGAGTACATCCTTGGCTAGTAGCTAGAGCCACAATAGATTGGATGGTAGTATATCAAGCAACAAGTGCAAAAATCTCATCATAGTCTATTGAATACTCCCTCTTTCTAAGAGAAACCTCTAGCCACAAATCTAGCTTTCTATTTTAATACTGCGATCCACACCATGTTTAATTTTGAACTACCATTTAGAAGTCACAACAGACTTACCTTGGGGTCTTGGAACTACTTCCCATACATCATTATGTATGATGGACTCATATTCTTCAGCCATTGCATCTTTTGATAATTGATTTTGCACTGCTTCTTCAAAAGTGCATCGTTCAACCTGAATAATGTTGCTCATGGCTACAATGTATCCTTGGAACTGGCATGGTCTCTTGCTTCCTCTGAAGGTTCCTCTTGGGGCAGCATGTCTATGGACATCTTGTAGAGTGTCATGAAGCCATAATGGTCTCTTTCTAGCAAGAGGATCACATGGACAGGGATCCAATGGTTCCATGGGCTCCATGGGTTCATCACCAAGATCAAGTTCAGGCTCATGATCTTCTTGAGCATCCAAGGCATCATCCTAACTTTCAACATTAGCAGGAGGAAGAGTGTCTCTTGCCTTTCCAAGAGCTGCATCTTCATCAAATGCTACATCCCTACTAAACTCTATAGTTCTTTGACCAGGCACATATTTTGTAAGCTTTAGAATTTTCACAATAATCGACAAGCATACTTTTTTTACTTGAAGCTTCCAACTTGTTCCTCTTTTCCTTTGGCACGTGAAAGTAGACAAAGCAGCCAAAGATCCTCAAGTGCCCATCCTCGAGCTTTTCACCAGTGAAGACTTCTTCAAGAGTCTTGTTGTTTAAGGCTCAGTGTGGAGATCTATTTTGGACATAAACAGCAGTGTTAGTTGCTTCTCCCCATAGAAACTTTGGTAGCTTCTGATCATGCAACATAGCTTTCACTGCTTCCATGATAGTTCTGTTATTTGTTTCGTCCACACCATTTTGTTCTGGGTTATATGTTACGGTGGTCTCTTTCCTAATTCCAACGTCTTTGTAGAAATCAATGAAATCATTTCAAGTGAACTCTCCTCTATTGTCAAATTTGAAGATTTTGATTTGCTTTCCAGTTTGTTTTTCTACCAGAGCTTTGAAGTCATTGAACATGTTAAATGCTTGACTTTTGTTTTTCAAAAAGAAAATCCATGTTTTGCAAGAAAAATCATCCACAAAGATTATATAATACAAGTAGTCATCAAGAGAACTTACAAGCATAGGTCCACATAAATCAGAATGTATAAGATGAAGTACCTAACTGGTTTTTATTTTGCTTGAAGTGAATGGTCCCTTTACATGCTTTCCACTTGTGCACCCTTGGTAGACCCCATCATGATCCACTCTAATCTCCGACATTCCAAAAACCATCTTTCTCACATGAGGCAATGCTTTATAGTGCAAATGAGCAAACCTTCGGTACCAAAGTTCACATTGATGATTGTTGTCATGAATCAGTGCATGGATTGGTCTTCCATTGACTTTATAAAGACCTTCAAATTTCAATCCCAGACTGAAGGCATTTCTCATGCTAGATCTCATTGGCCATGTGAGAACCTTTCCATTTATGAAAGCAACTTTCATTCCTTTATCTTCTACAGAAGATACAAATACAAGATTCTTTTCCAAACCAGGTACATACAAAACTTCTTAAAGAGATGTAGTTTTACCTTGATCCAAATGAAAAGAAATAGAACCAAATCCCTTTATAGGATATGTAGATTTATCTCCAAGTAAAATTTTCGAATCTGTCTCCCTCTCAACCGAATTTGAGAGAACTTCTTTATAACCAGTAAAGTATCTTGAAGCACCAGTTCAACCAAGCAGCTATCCCAAGAATCTGTAGGAGAGGAACTAGAAAGAGAAAAACGAGAAAGTACTTAGATTGTGTCTCAGTTGCATTATTATCATACCTTGGGTTCCTTGAAGTCTTGGAAGAATGGTAGCTTTCTTTACGAGGAGTGGGTGCTTCTCTTATCTTCTATAATCATATATGAAGTTGTCACTACAATTGTTGTATTTGGATCTTGGTGCTCTTTTGTTTTTTGGACAGTCATGGGCATAGTGACCATGCTTATGGCAGTTGTAGCATTGAACTTTTGATAAGTCCCTATTCCACTTATAGGAATTGTTCAATCCAGTGGTAGGCTTTCTTGAAAAGTGATGACCTCTTCTTCCTTTCTGCTTCTTGTCTTGGACAGCAAACGCAGTAGGTTATCCCTCTTCATTCTTGGGAATTCTTCCTCTAGAAATCATTCTTGCCTCTTCCTAACTACACTTTCCATGGAGCTCATCAAATGTGGGAAACTTATCATTATTGTTGATGGTAGCAATAAAAGTTTCCCATTCTGGAGAAAGACCTCCAAGCGTAATCAGCACCAGCTCTTTATAAGATAAAATTTCACCAATTTTTTATAGTTGATCCTTGATTTTTGATAACCTCATGAAGTATACTTGAATGGTCTCTCCTTTGTTCGTCTTAATGTCCTTGAGTTGATTCTTCAAAGCAAGGATTTGACACAAGTTGTTTACTTGATACATTCCAATCAGCTTGTCATACATTTCTTTAGAATTTTTCAAGTTGGAGACATAGGTGATGAGATGGTCTCCACGAGAATCAACAATAATCTTTTTAGCCTTGACTTCTCCTTTCTTGTATTGGGCCTTCATAGAAATATTTGTACTTTCTGGTGGATCTACTACCTCACCTTCAACATATTCTAGTACATCATGCTCCTCAAGAGTAATATCCATCATTTCCTTCCATGGAGCAAAATTTTAAGCATCATTCAACTTCTCTTCATTCTTGAAGTAAGAAGAAGACATCTTGATCAAGTCAAACAAATTTCAGCAGCAAATAGGACAACAAATAAGATCTCCTTATTTCAGTATCAAATAAGACAACAAATAAGATCTCCATATTTCAACAGCAACTAGGATCTTCAAAGGGGCAGCATGTAAGATTTCAGCAACAAGAAAGGAGTAGCAGATAAGATTTTAGCAGTAAGGGGAAGCAAGTAAGATTCCAGCAGCAAGGGGCAGCAAGGAAGGAGCGGCATGTAAGATTTCATCAGCAAGGAAAGAGCAGCAAGGACTCCTTATTTCAGCAGTAAATAAGAAGTGACAGCTCTTTATCTTCTTGGGCTTATCTTCACCAAAGCTCTGATACCATGTTCTATTCTGTAATTCACTTATTACAAAACCTCTTTATGTTGCAATATTAGTTAAGCAATTGTAGATAGAACATAAACAAATGCACAATGGAAGTCAACCAAGAAGAGAATGAGACACGAATAATTAGGTCCAATGACCAAGGCAAAACCCACAAGGGGAAAACCAACCAGATTCTTTTTCTATTAGATATCAATTGTTCAACAGAGATACAAAGTACAATGAGAGATCAAGAGAATGAGTAAGTTCACCCAAATCTGAATTGTAGCATAAAGATCACTGATAGCAGCAGTTGATGCAAACAGTGAATCAACCTTCAAGTTTTTCTCTTACTCTCTAAGTCTCCCTTCCTCACAATCTGTCTCTCCAACTCTCTCTCTCAATTTCGAATCCTTCTTTCACAATGCATAAGTAGTGAGGGGAGAAGATATGAGGCACTATATAGGAGGAGCAACGAATTCATGCCATAAAGAAGGAGCATGCCTTAGAGTAACTCGTATGCCAAATAGGGAAGATTAACTTAAGCCATTATGGAGAGAGCCAGCACATGCCTTCAATGGAGGAATCTCGCATTCCTTGAGGAGTGTAACTCATCACCTTTTAGGAAGTGTAACTCATGCCATTAAGGGGAGAGGGTAACGAATGCCATTTAAGGAGAGGTACGCATGCCTTTGTAACTTATGCATTTAAGAGAGAGTGTAACATATGCTTTAAAGAGTGTGTAAGAGGAATATTATGACATGCCTTCAATGAGTGTGTAAGAGGAATATGCCAAAGTCTTTAATGAGAGAGTAAGAGATAGTGTAACGTAGAGTCATGTGAGACATTAAGGAGAGGGGTCGAAGATTGAAGATAAGGTGACTTGAATTTCTTTTTGATAATAATATCATAGTATCACAAGGATAATGATGATAGTAATGGTAATATTGATAATTAAGTCAAAATTGAACTATTAGGATTGATTAATGATAAGTTAAACGATTTTCCATCAACTATACTTGATTACCAAAAGATACAAGATGATTTACTATTTTTGGAAAGTCATACTTTTTTTTTTTGTCAAGTGGGCTAATTTCATCATAGATTATATCAAGCTTGACCTGTGGATTGAGAAACAGCGATCCGGGGGCATCTAAGCCATCAAAATCACTTGGGGATCACATCTAGCCTGGGCCACACTAGCCCTTAACATCACTGGATTTTTGCCCACGGAATTTCAAACTGGTGCCCTTCACATCAAAGAGTGACGTAACAGTACACCCCATCACCGTCTATTCTATGCCCTGCGGGGTTGGAAAGTCGTACTTGAGATGTTGACATGACCTTCTATTTTTAGGAAGTCACTCCAGAATTGTCAGAAATGAAATTTTATTTAAGGAAATTAATCCTTAAGCTGCCAATTTTCAACAATCTTTGGCCTAACACAACATAGAGAACAAGGATTATGAGAGGGATTCCTACTTTCTTGGTGAATACTTTGGGGCATAATGACATCTAGAGAAGTTGATGTCAAGAGGAAAGCCATCTATTTTTGCATACCAAGCTCAAGGACCTTGTTTAAGACCACAGTGAGATTTCTTAAGGAGGAAACAAGGTTGGAGTCACTCTGAACATAGCTAGCAGGTTGTTCCATGTAGATTTCTTCTTGTAGATTCCCATGCAAGAAGGCAAGTTTAACATCCATTTGATGGACCACCCATTCATGTGAGGCAACAAGGGCTAGAACAAGGCAAATGGAAGTCAATTTGGTGTCAGGGGAAAAGGTTTTATTGTAGTCAATTCCTTCAACTTGAGAGAATCTTTTAGCAACTAACTGGACCTTATGTCTTTCAACACTTCCATCTTATGCATACTCAGTTCTATATATCCATTTACATCTGACAAGTTTTCTTCCTTTTGGAAGAGGTACAAGTTCCCTTATTTTCAATGGACTCATTTGTAAGAATGTGAGAAGGAGGAGGTGAAATTTCATCCTCGGTGTCATCATTTGAAGAAGAAACTATAATAGGAATAGATGGTGTCACAAACACTAAAGAGGGCTTGTAGGCTAAAGAGGGCACAACTGCTGATTTAGGCTTGCATGCTAAGAGATTTTCATCAAATTTAACATATCTTCTAATAATTATTTCTTTGGAATGAGGTTGAAAAATTCCATAACCTTTTACATCTTTAGAATATCTTATAAAAATACACTTCGCACTTTTAGGTTGTAAAGCTTTCCTTACAGGAATGTGAACCCATGCTATACTACCAAAGATATGGAAGAGACTTACGACTGGCTTAATATTAGTCCATGGTTCTTCCAATTTTATATTGCTTAAAGCTTCTGTGGGAGTGAAATTTACTAAGTCATTTGCATTGTTGATTAGTTCCACCTAGTAGTGAAGACTTAATCCCTTATAGATTGAATCATACAATTAGACATTTCCTTTAATGTACGATTTTTTCTTTCAGCAACGCCATATTGTTGTGGTGTATATGGAATAGTATGTTACATTTGAATGCCCTTTGCAATGTAGTAAGTTGTGAATTTATTGTTTCATATTCACCTCCATTATTTGTTCTTAACCTTTACAATTGATGTCCAAATTGTTTTTCTACAAGGGCTTTGTAGGCCAAGAACAAATCAAAACTTCACTATTAATGTTAAGTAATAAACCCAAGTGCATATGAAGAAGTCATCAATGAAATTTTAGCACTTGAACCCAAAGAAGGAAGGAGAAGAAAGTGGATCACATAAATCATGGTGAACAAGCTTCAAATTGACTGAGACATGCCAAGAGGCGTGTTTGTCAAAATTGTCCCAAAAATGTTTGTCGAGAACACAACCATCACAAACACCATATTTTGATTACATAGTTGTTGCAGTGAGCGATAATTTAGATGACCAAGTCACTCATGCCAAAGTTTGCTCAAGTTATCACTATGGTCAATAAAAACTAAGGGAAAAGTTGTTGACCAAAAGTTGTCAAACTTGCACAACCTGGTAATATCATCAACTATGCCAATGGCAAGGACATTCTTAGGATCTTTTAAATTTTTAATTACAACTTGGTGAGGTGAAAACTCTATTGTTTTACTTTCACTTGAATGAGTTGATATGATATACTGATAGAAGTTTGCAGGAAAGACTGAAACACATAATACATCATTGAACTAACCATTATCTACTTGAATTGTTCCAAACCCTACAACACTAAGATATGTATCATCACCAACAAATATTTGTTTGGTATTACAATCATTAAGAGCAACAAATGGCTTTATCCTTAACCATATGATAAAATTCTCTAGAATCACTAAGGCACTCTTAAGAAGAAGAAGTAGAGGTTGTATTGAAGGAGAAACCAAAAGCAAAAGTGCATGTCCATGAGAAGAAGTGTTAGAAGAAGAATCAAGACTTATGTTGTGCTTCTTAATTGTTGCTTCCAAGGCCTCCATCTTTTTAAAGCATTTGGAACATGGATGATTGTCTTCCCCACAATAATTGCAATGTCTATCAGTTTTCTTACTCTTTGAATTTGGTCCATTGTCACCATTAGGAATAGAGGCTAGCTAGAAGGGTTTGGGACCCTTATTTTTCTTCTTGTTGTGAGGATGTCGTTTCTTTGGATGCTTTGTTTTATCTTTCTATTGGGCCACTAGGGCCTTGTTAGATGTCACAAAAGGATTCAAGAGAGGTTTCTGATAGGTATCCCCCAAAGCTTGTTTAGTGGCATAAAATGTAGATACAAAAACAAAATATGTAGAACCAAGCTTGCAAATATTAATATATATCCAATGTTCATCTTTTTGTTCGACTTGACAGTGTTAAAGTAAATATCTAGGTGTTTTAAACTTAAGATTAATCTTCAATGCAAGAGAAGTCATTAGGACTTAATTTAATATGGTTTAAAAAGTTGAAACTAATTGTTTGGATGGAAAGCTCTCGAAAAAATAGTTTATTTTTTCAGATGTGAAATCTATGCCCTATTTAAAAAGGCATTAACAATAACAAAGAGACACATGGCTAGTAAAAATTGGTTCATGTGGTGATGGATGTTAAAGAAAAATAATTAAAAGTATATAAATTTCCCTCAGTAGCTTTGCCTATAAACTCACTTTTACAGATAAATTACTTTATGTAGTGACCCACTTTTATAAAACAAGTGAGAATCAACTTACAATGAAGTTACTTTGTAAATGAAAGTTGCATGCAAAAAAATAACTAAAAAAGAATTAAAGTTACTTAATAGTGATTCACTTTTATATTACAAGTGAATACGCTTTACAATAAAATTATAAAATAACTTAAGTTTGCATGAAACTTTTCAACAAGTAACTTAGAAAAAGAGATTTGAACTCAAGACCTATTACTAAATAAAGTGACTTTTAACCAAGTGAACTAGTGCAAAAGACATGACAATATTAGTGAAAGAGGGTAGGGATGTTGTTGTTGTTAGAGCTCTACCTTGAACTGTGTGCTTTGTTAAATTCTCTTATACCAAATCTGATTTACTTTACTTCAAAAATTTATTAAAACCATAGAAAATATTTATCTCAAATATTTTTTAAATTGTTGATAAAATAAACACACTAGTATATTAACTCAAAAAATAAAATGTAGCAAAAAGTAAAATGGAGAGATCAATCACGCAATAATAGAAAATTTTCACCCGACACAATCTTCCTTCATATAATTGAACTCTGGAAAATCTTGGGTTAGACACACAGAGAATACATGGTGAAAATACAACTGCTAAGAACCGGGAAACTCGACCCCACTAGGAAAATCAGCCTCATGGAAATTGGCCCTAGGAAATTGACCCTCCTAAGGAAACTCAGCCTAGGAGAATTGGTATAAGAGAATTTAACAAAGCACACAGTTCAAGGTAGAGCCATTGATCATTTAGGAGATTAGCATTAGGAATTTTGGCTTACTGCTCTAAGAGGAAAACAATCCACAAACTGAATCAACATGGCCACTTGAGGCAATTTTATTAATGCAAAAGAAAAAAAATTACAGAAGAGAATTCTCACAATTGATCATTAGCCATGACCCTCTATGACCTTGTTTGTGGTCAGGGATTGAGATAGGGATTCCTCCCTTAGGCTGTGGGCCAAAAGACCTTGTTGTGGTCAGGGAGATGTATCCTGTGGATATGATTGGTTTGGCATCATTGATTGATCCCACTTGTTGTGGTGGATGTTATGTATATTTCCTTTTGATGAGACTAATGATCTCTCCCTTAGGTTGTGTGCTGAGAGACCTATGAATTGGTCAAGGAGATTGATCTTGACTGAGAGAGACTTGTACTTGTGATCTCTCCCTTAGGCTATGGGTTGGGAGACATATGGACTAGTCTGGGAAATTGATCTTGAAAGAGAGAATGGAAAGTGTCAAAAATGTAACTAGGTTTGGTCTTCATAATTATCTTTATACTTTTATCAATATGTATTTCATGTAAAAGCAAACAGAAGAAAAAGAAATTTATTATTAGTCATATTTTCTAGTCAAAGCATGTTCTTCATGCTTCTAAAGTCTGAGTCAAAAATAAATAAATAAATCCATGTGTCAAAGTCCCATTTGGACTATTTGTAACAAAAAGAAAAAAAAAATTGAGTCAAAAAGAGTCATTTTGTCACTACAAGACCAAGTCGGCCTGCCTGGACAAGTCAGCCTAGAAGAGGCACACATTCGACCTTCTGGACAACTATAAATAGAAAAGACTTCGACCTCATTTGATCACTCACTCACATCATTGATTTATGTGCCAAGAAGAAGAAGTAAAATAGTGAAGGACAAGGAGAGAGAAGAAGAAATCAAAGGAAAGAGAAAAACTCAACATTTGCTTTTTTTCATTAACACATGCGAACGTGCTGGTGAAACTGTGTGAACTTGCGGGTCCGAAATTTTGTGCTTGACTTTGATTTGGTTGGAGGAGACCTAAAGGAGGGTTGACTTGGTTCTTTGTGGAGGTCTTGGTCTTGGTCTTGGGTCTTGGATATCTCACTTTGATCTGATTCTATAAAAGAAGTTGTTTGGGTTTTCCCCTTTGCGGGGTTTTGCCCTGGCTTGGAGCCTACATCTTGTGTTCTTTGTCATTTGTGATATTCATGCACTTTATATTTTGGTAATTGATTGATGAAGAAGACATAATAAAAGTAATAAAATCCAACATACATTCACAACTAATTATCAAATAAGAGGAATCAACCCTAATCTACTAGCATATTGATTACTCGCATCATCACAAAGAAAGGTGCTATAAGATGCTCGTATAACCACAGAAGATTGTTCCTTAGATACCCAAATTACTTGTCTACATAAGAGCATTGAATTGCTTGCGAAATGGTGGAGAATAGATGCCAATATATAGTTGTTTCCATATCCAAAAAAGGTGTCTTTCAAGGCTGAGCCGACTTGTCATCTGGAGAGCCAATTTGGTAGTTGGGATTTGATCAAAAGGTACTTAAAACATTTAATTTTGCTTTTTCTTTCAAATCTCAAATAAATTATTTTTTACTCTTTACAACATCATACAATATGAAGACCGAACCTAGTTACAACTTCAACACTCCCTCTTAACAAGGAGGTATTCATAATGACTATCAAGATGATCTCAAGTTAAAGACTTTTATAAGAAAGGATCATCAAGATTAGGATAATCATCATCATCAATATCATTACCAACAACAACCATATTGCCATAACCCAGTCATTACCCCTGAGGTATGGCACATATGCATCATTTGGTAAACAAGCTCACTCTAGAAAGAGATCGGAGCACGATACCACAACAAGCGATGTTCGTGTTGAGAAATCTAGGGGCAGCTAGATAAGGTGATTTCTCTTACTTTGATAACTGCTTGTGATGTATTTTTACTTAACTTGGTTATCTTCATTCACTTGATTACTATTAGCATTCTCTACCATCAAACAGCTACCAAACAATGAATATCAATGAGACAAGGAAACACAAACTGTAGGTTGTCAGCTAGGGCCAAAACCTCTCCACTTGAGAGGAAAACCCACAAGAATTCTTCTCTTCTTATAGAACTTCAAATGACGAATTCCAAGACCTATGACCTTTGTCAAAGACCCCTTCAAGACCAAGTCAAACTGCTCTCTTGATGAGCTTTCTCTTTTTCAAGTCAAACACTTCTCCTTGGACACAACTTAGACTCTTGCAACAAACATTGACTCCTTTAGTTCTGCAATTTCTTTGACCTCCTTGATCTGCAATTTTTGGTCCTTAATAATTACTGCAACTTCGCACGTGTGGTTGATTGAGGGCAAAAATAGGATTCTCCTTTCCTTCGCTTGACTTGGATTCCTTTCTTTTATCACTCGACTTCCTTCCTTGGTCTTTTGCTTCACAATTTCGACTCTTCTAGACAGACCTATAATTCGGCCAAACTGTAGTCACAAAGATGCCCTAGATCTCGCATGTGTGAGAATTTCCACCCAAAAAAACTTGGATTCTTCTTCCTTGATGTCTTCTCTTCCTTCGCTGGTTCTAGGTCACTTTTTCTTTCCTTGATCAAACTTCTTATGAGTTTTATGGATGATCTCAAATGTGGTCGACTTCCCTCTTATATATAGACTTCTAGGGAGCCCTAATAGGCCGACATGTCATCTCAAGGAGGTCGACTTCACTTGTTTGATAGGCCGACTTGTTGTTGCTTGTTGACAAGATCTTGGAGGGTCTTTTATGACTCATAAAATTATTTTACATGATACATGATGCCCAATTGGGTCTTATACAATGATTATTTTGACTTCTCTAACCCAATAACAAAACCTAGAAACACTCAATGGGTGATTGACCTAAATAAAATAATCTTGAGCATGAAACCCATGCTTCAAAATAATAATAAAATTCCTTTTTCTCTTTTCATCAAACATAAAATCATGATTACATTAGACATTTTGAAGATCGAAAAAGTGGTCAGTCAGTGATTTAGGTCAAAGTAACACAGAGATACATCCCTAATCAAGTCACTATACAATGACAGAGAAAATGACTATACTATGTCGGAGCATTTTCCTATATAGGTCAAAGTGACAGGGACTACAACCCTAATCGGGTCACTACACAATGACACGGGAAAATATTTGTCCACCTAAACCATTCTTCCTAATCAAGTCAAAGTGACACTGGGACTACAACCCTAATCAGATCGCTATTCAATGACACAGGAAGAATGTCAATCAACCAAACCATTCTTCCTAATTAGGCCTATGCACTTGACACAAGGATAACCTCCCAAATCAGGTCAAAGTACATGACACATGAAGAATGTCAGTCCATGATGCTATCCAATCTTTCAAAGCATTCTCCCTAATTTCGGTCAAAAGTACAAGACACAAGGAGAACCTATATCCATGATGCAATCATCACTCCCTCTCAATTAGAGAGGGATTCTCCACAAATCCAAGCTTGTCCTAAGAAAACTTCACTCTAGAAAGAGGCTTTGTCAGCATATTGGCTATCTACTCATTAGTGGAGATATACTTGAGCTTTACTACTTCCTTTCATCACCATGTTTGGTGTCATACAATCCAGCAGCAGTCTCTAAAGCCATATTGTTTCTCAACCTGCGAATCCAACTGCAATATACTCAACCTCTACCATACAAGATGACTTGCTCATTCAAGAGATTACAACCAGGCCCAAACTGAGGAAATCAACTCAAACTAAATCTGGAAATCCTTGCAACTTCACAGGATTCATCATCGTAGATGCTTACAGTCCATCATCTAGGAATCTGAGGTCAACTTTCTTTGAAGTCATAACAAGGACTTTTGAATACCTCCTCTAGAGGCAATACTCTCTCCACAGTTGCTCCCTCCGACACATGAGTCCTTTGGCTTCCATCAAAGATAAATCATATAGAATCATCCTTGATCCATTCAACCAAGCCCAAAGTACAAAGTCTTCTTCAATCGTGGGGCTTCTTTTCAAAAACCCGAGGCAACTCTTACAACTGAGGTAAACATCTTGACATGATCCTCTCCCTCTTTCTAGGAGAACCTTCTCAAATCTTGCTTCCATGCTACCATCTGTTGCAAACTAGATTTTGACTTTTTTGAGGCACAATCAAGGCATACTTCAAACTTCCCGCTCCCTCTGAACTTGGGGCTCAACTAGTACAATATCCTTCAAGTAGAAATTCTGGAAAGTCCTCTTTCTTTGCTTCGTTCTTCCACTTCTTCCAACCATTGTCAAATCCTTGGCAACTTCTACTATGTATCTACAATCCTCAAAGGAGGCCATGGAAGAATAATTATAATCAAGGAAGGAACTCAAAGACAAGAGACTAACTGATAGAAAAATAATAATAATAGCAATAATCAAACAAGAGAGATATAAAATACTTATCTTTTGAGAAGACTACTAAAAAGTCAACTCCCTCTTGATCTTGTCTTCTTTGCATCCGTTGCCACCTTATCATCCTCGTCCTCATCATGATATCATTTTCTTCTTGCTAGGGTTAGGGTTTCTTCTTTCGGTGGAACACTAGGGTTTTCTTCCAAAACCCTAGGATTTTATTATTCTTCAAATCAATCTAGGGTTTACACATCCTAATTTTGCAATACTACCTTTATACCATCATATTTCAAAACATATATCTTGAATAATATGCATGGAAGCCTTCTATGGCTTGATAACTTGCGTTCTGCCTTGCTGGACTTAATATTTCAGAGAGGGTTTCAATTTTTCTTTTGACAGAATCTTCGTCTTCAATCTTTGGAGAGGAGCTCGGCCTTTCACTACTCTCTTGATATAGCATAAGATATCAATGTTTTGTGATCTTCAGTATCATATTCTATGCATCACCCTCAAGGCATAGATTTGCACTCTTAGTACTTTATACATTGTGAATGAATACTCTAAAATGGTTAGCATGCCATACATCAAACTTTTAGACTTGATTCCAACTAGAGATTTTGAGATATTTTCACCAAGAGGAACATATGACAACTTCATTAAATTCGAGTCTTTCAACTTAAGAGCCTGTTGAGGTATGCATATGACTTCATATTTTAATCTTACAGAGAAGCTTGGCTTCCTCTTCACAGAGAAATGATAACAAACCTTCATACAAATAAAGACAATATTTGTCCTACAACTTTGCATCAGTCTACTACGGAATTGGGTGCATTTATAGAGTATATAGGATCACAGCTTTAACTATACCATAGGGGGTTGTATGCTTCAAATACATTGACCACAAAGATTTAGTGTAGAGTTCATCCTTCAAGTGAATGATAGACTGAGGTAGATATGATGATCTAAATGCTTCATACTTTGGCTTTACTTCGTCCTTCTTTCCTTCAAGATAAAGATACCCAAGTTCAAATCCTTCATAGACTTTTGTTCTTTCACAGATTAGTGTCATAGATTACAAAGTTTCACAGCGATGAGCATGTATGTCATCATAGATCCTTGGCATATACTCGGTCTTCTTGTCAAACTCGCGTTTGGACTAGTCTTCTTCCACATAGATATATTAACTTGGACTTCAAACTTGTCACTATTGAAATTAACTCAATTCGGACTATTGTACTAGTTGCATAGATACACTTCAGACTGTTCCATGAATGCAATAGGTTAAAACTTGATTACAATCCACTAAGGGTCGAACTAGTATACAGACTTTTGTCCCTTTCCACTGACCTTTGCAAACCATGGACTTAGCTCAAGATTGTGCAATTCAAGCTAAACTCAATTTCACGGAGATCTATATTTACGAAACTCGACCCAACGCCACGGATAGAACTTGGATCACTTCACAGAGGAAATTCGAAACTCAGAGAAGAGGACTTCATCACAAAGGTAATTCAAACTGCTCTAAACAACTAGCTCTAATACCATGTTGAAATTCGAATGCATGATAGAATTTTTGAACATGATAATTACTTGTGACTATTTATATATGTTTTTCATTTAGCATTTACTTCACTCATTAGGTCATCAAGCAATTATATAAGTACAATGGACAAAAGACCAGAGACACCAGAAATTAGGCCAGAGGCTGGGAAAAAACCCAACAATCCTTTCCTTATAGAATCTTAGTCAACAAGAGAAATCCAAGTCAAACTAACCAATAACCCAAATACCAAGTCACCCCTCCATCAAGCAACAACTGTCCAAAACATTGTTGACAACATGTCACTTGTCTATCCTCAAACCAACTTCAGTAAACTTCCTTATATAGCTCACAATACACAAACATGTAGTGCCATAAATAGCTCACATATGCAGAGGGATAGGTGTCATAGGAAGCTTGCATCACACAGAAATGTACCACAAGAAGCTCACCTCATCACAGAGAAATATCCCACAGGAAGCTCGCATCATCACAGAGAAATATCCCACAAGAAACTCGCATCATCACAGAGAAATGTGCCACAGCAAGCTCACATCATCACAAAGAAATGTGCAACAGGGAGCTCACATCATCACAAAGAAATGTGCCACAGGAAGCTCACATCATCACAGAGAAAGGTGCTATAGGAAGCTCATATAACCATAGAAGATTGTTCCCCAGATACTTGAATTACTTGTCCACAAAAGAGTATTGAATTGCTTTCCAAATGGTGGAGAATAGATGCCAATATAAAGTTGTTTCCATGTCTGAAAAGGTGCCTTTCAATACTGAGTTGACTTGTCATCCGAAGGGCCGACTTATCAGTTGGGATTTGACCAAAACATACATAAAAATTTTATTTTTTTTCTTTCAAATCTCAAATAAATTCTTTTTTAGTCTTTACAACATCATACATTATGAAGACTTAACCTAGTAACATCTTCAACAAAGAGTTCCTACCAAAATGCCCCCATAAATCTGTTATCTTGATCAATGACTATATTTTTAGGCAGTCCGTGAAGCCTAAAAACTTCTCTGAAGAAGAGTTTTGCTACCTGTTTGGCCAATTACTCAGTAGGAATCGCAAAGAAATGTGCAAATTTCATCAAACCATCAACCACTGTATAGATGCAATCTCTACCTTGTTCTTTGGGTAGTTCTGCAATAAAGTCCATTGAGATGCTTTCCCATTTTTGTTATGGAATTGGTAAAGGTTAGAGTAAACCTGCATGACACGTGTGCTCGACCTTATTCTGTTGGCATGTCATGCATTCTTTAACATATTTTAGTGTCATTTTTGAGACATTTACATGAAAATTGTTCCCTAATCTGATGGTAAGTTTTGAAGAATCCTTAGTGTCCAGGTGATGGTAGGTCATGTGATGCCTATAAGATTTTCTCCTTAAGCATAGATTCAAGAACCAAGTATATCATGTCCTTATAGTAAATAATATCATTAGCTATCTTGTACTTGTCATCTGGAATGAGTTCGTTTGTCAGAGCACAGGGAAATTTGTTCTTGGAATATTCCACCGAGAGGTGAGCCTTCCAGTTTTTTGTCAGCTTCATGAGAGAACATGTTGTTGGTTTTATGGAGAGTGCATTGGCCACGATATTCCTTTTCCCTTTTACATATTCAATATCAAAATCATAAGCCCATATTGATTTGGGGTAGCATTGTATGTGCTCTAGGCCTCAAAATTTGCAGGAAAGCTTAGATACATGCATTCTCCAATATATCTAGAAATCGTTTTGGGAAATTCCACCAAGAAACAGTTTTATTAAAATAATTATTTATTTTTAATGGGACCCTAAGTCTACACTTAGGAAATTAAAATAATTAATGGGTATTAATTGAAACTATGGATGGAACTTCTAAAAGAAGGCAGAGATCAAGTCAAATGATCCTAACCATTGATTAGAATCTAATATGGGTCGTTGAATGATCAATGAGAGGATTATAAAAAGAGACTTGATGGGCACTTGGAGAATACACCAGAGGCAGATACTCAGTTACATGAGTAAGATCGATTTTCTCGCTGGTTGAAGTTCGGCAAGAGAAAATCGATTCAAAGGAAGAGTTGCAGGTGAGACAGAGAGAGAGGGCATCAACACATTCAGAGAGTGCAAGGCAGCAAGACGCAGAGCAGGAACAAGGTGACGCAGAAAGAGGCAGCGCAAAGGTAGTTTGACATAGAGCTTGTGTGGGCAGCTTGACGTTGAGCCTGGGAGAGCAGTTTGAAGCAAAGAGAATCAAAAGGATTCCGAGGAAGAAGAAGTGCTTCATCTGGGGTAGAACTTGTTCAAGAAGTGTCTATAAAATTTCTCATTCCTATTTTGTTGGCTATAATTTGTACAAGAGAATTTGCTGAAGAATAATAAAAACCCTCATCTGTTGCACCAGTTTTCCCACATTGGGTTTTTCCGGGGACAATCGTCCAAAAATAATTGTCATTGTGGTTGTATTTGTGCCTGTGTATTTCCTTGAATTTACTTTCTGCGATATTTTAATTGTGAATGCTGCAATAGAATATATTTCAATATTTGTTGTAAGAATACCGTAGATAACTTATTTCTGAGGTTATAAGTAGAAGAAATAATATTAATCACTGCAGTAGGATTTCTATTTAGAAATTTTCACATGGTATCAGAGCTATAGGGAAGCAGAAGAGAGAAGCTAGAGGACCCAGCGTTGAAAGGAGAAGGGAATTTGAAATTCCTGCAAGGGCAGAAATTCGAATCTCCCAGAGGATTGCGCAGTTCAAGCCAAGGAGATTGGATTTCGTGGGAAAACTCTCTTTGGATGAGTCAACAGAGAGGTAAGTCTTTCCAATCAAAATTGACCAATGGTAGAATGCATAGTGCAGCAGAAGATTCAGCAAGGAGGGTTGTCTCAAGTGGGACGTAGTTTTTCCTGCAGCAATTGCTGGGACAGGTTAGCGTCAGAAATTGGCAACATATGGATACTCAAAGTGTCTCAGATTTATCTACCAGATTAGATGAAGAATTCACATGCCTAGCAAATTCAGCATCAACAGATGTTTAGTACATTGATAACGGGGCTTCAAGTCATATGACTTGAGTACGAGAACATTTCTCGAGCTACCAAGAAGAACAAATGGACTTCCAAATAACTATGGGAAACAGAACGAAATATACTCCAGTAGGGAGAGGCACCATGGCTTTTCAGACAGAAGCAGGGACCAACATCTGAACCACCAATGTTCTGCATGTGCCAAGATTAGGAATGAACTTAATTTCAGTGTCACAGTTACAAGACAAGGGATATGATGTATACTTCATAGGAAAGGAGGTATACGTTAAGCATCCAAGCTAGAAGAAGAAAAGAAAATTGGGGTTCGAAGCAACAAGTTGTATAGGTTGCAACTCGAATCACCAATGGCACTGATATGCAGCAACTATAATGGTGAGAAGAAGCGAAATGAATTATGGCACAAGCGAATGGGGCACTTACACCATGGAGAACTGAGGATGCTTAGACAGACTGTTATAGGGCTACCAGTCCTCAGTAGTGAACATGATAAGTTGTGTAGAGGATGTGTGCAAGGAAAGTACGCTAAAGCAACTTTTTCCAAAAGTAACAATAGAGCAAAGTGTGTATTAGGATTAATACACACAGATATTTGTAGTCCTATGTCCACAAAGGCTCTTGGTTATCGATGATCACTCCCGAAAAACCTAGATCTATTTCTTAAAGACCAAGGATGAGGTCTTTGATCGTTTCCGAGAGTTTAAGGCTCTTGTTGAAAATAAGATAGGGAAAAAGATAAACGTATTGTGTTCAAATAATTGTGGAGAATATACAACCAAAGACTTCACAGATTTTTGCACAAAGGAGGGCATCAAAAGAGAGTGGACAACTCCATATAATCCGGAGCAGAATGGAGTAGCGGAACGGAAGAATAGAATTATTGTTGGGGCAACCAAAGCTATGTTGTATGATCAGGATCTACCTAGGTATCTATGGACAAAAGCTTGTAACACAGTAGTATATTTATCTAGAATAGAACTCCTCATAGAGCATTGGGGAAGAGAACTCACGAAGGAGTTTTCACAGGGAAGAAGTTGAAAGTCAGTGATCTCAAGATATTCGGAAGTGTGGCTTATTGTCACATTCTAGACGAGAAGCGCAGTAAACTAGATCAGACTGCAGAAATAGGGTATGTCGTAGGATACAGAGAGACCTTAAAGGCATATAGAATCTACATTCTTGGCAGCAAAAAGATTGTAGTAAGACGGGCTGCAAATTTCATGGAAGATAGAACTTTCAGGAAATCTCATGAGATGCCTGCAAAAGATCAGTCAGGAGATGTTTCGTTAGTCCAAGAGAAGCAGGGGCAGCAAGAAGGACAGGCAGGAGGACATACACCTAGATCGAGTACAGTGACCAGCACAAGTATCTCCTCGGAAGGAGGAAATGCATATGATTCTCAACAGACGGAACGACAGGATCAGGAGGAAGAGTTGGTTGAAACTCCCACCACCAGTGGTAGAACTAGCAGAGAAGTATGGCAGACACTGAGGGACGCAGAGGAGTTTGTTGGAGCTCCCAAAACCGAGAAGAGGCAGCGTAGACAACCAGATAGATACAAGCATTGGTAGGTCAAGTTGAAGAACCCTCTAGCTTTCAGGAATTTGTTCAACACCAAGTATGGGTGGATGCCATGGTGGAAGAATGCAACTCCATCATGACAAATGATGTCTGGGAAGTAATACCTAGACCAGAAGATAAATCAGTTGTAGGATCACGATATATCTACAAGATCAAGTATGATGCAAACAGAAGCATAGAGAAGTACAAGGCAACGTTCATGGCAAAGGGGTATGATCAGAATGAAGGAATAGACTATGAAGATACCTTCACCCCAGTTGCTCGATACACCTCTATCAGATCTGTTATATCCCTAGTAGCTCAAATGGGATGGGAGATTCACTAGATGGATGTCAAGACAACATTCTTGAACGGAGTGATAGAAGAGGAGGTGTATATAGAAAAAACCCGAAAGCTTTGAAACTCATGAGAAGAAAACTCATGTTTGCAAGTTAAACAAAGCCCTGTATGGGCTCAAGCAGGGACTCAGAGCATGGTATGGTCGGATTGATAGTTACTTGCAGCAATTGGGATTTGTCAAGAGTGATGATGATCGCAAACTATACTATTTGTTGGTAGAGAATGAGCCACTTATTCTAGTACTATATGTAGATGACATGTTCCTAACTGGGTCATCCAGGCTCATCCAGGATTGCAAGAAGAACCTTGAAGCCGAATTCGACATGAAAGACTTGGGATTGATGCATTATTTTCTAGGGTTGGAAGTTTGCCAGAAGAATGCGGAAATCTTCCTTGGATAAGGAAGGTACGCTACAGAAATTCTGAAGAGAGTCAGAATGCAGGATTGTCGACCCATGACTACTCCCATGATCACCAACTGGAAGAAAATAGATGCATCAAAAGACAAAGAAGTAGATCCCACCTTGTACAGGCAACTCATTGGATCACTTATGTATTTGGTCAACACTAGGCCAGACATTTGTTTTGTTGTCAACACTCTTAGTCAATTCATGGTGGAACCAAAAAGGGTGCATTACGCAGCAGCAAGACAGATTCTTAGGTATGTATGTGGAACAGTCGGATATGAGTTGAAATACTCCAGAGGGGAGGACGTCAATTTGAATGGGTTCACTGATGAAGATTGGGCAGGTAATTCAGACCGAAAAAGTACCTCAGGGTGCTGCTTCAATGTTGGATCAGGGATGATATCTTGATGCAGCAGGAAGCAGAAATCGGTAGCACTGAGTTCAGCAGAAGCAGAATATATGGCAGCCAGCACAACTACTTGCGAAGCCATATGGCTTAGAAAATTGCTTTTGAGCTTATTCAGAAAAAGGATGGAAGCGACCAAGATTTACTGCGATAATCAAAGTTGTATCAAACTCTCTGAGAATCCAGTATTTCATGATCAGTCGAAACATATAGATATTCGTTGTCACTTTATGAGAGATTATGTTCAACGTGGGGCAATATAGCTATAGTATGTCCCCACAGGAGAGCAGGTGGTCGATATATTCACAAAGGCTCTCAGAAGAGCTAAGTTCACTCAGTTCAAAAAACAGATGGGTATGGTTGAAAATTTGTTTCAGTAGCAGCAGCAGTTTGTTGTGCAGGGACAGTTGGCAATGGCAATGCTGGTAGCAGCACAAATGTAGACATTCATAGGGAGCTATGGTACAAATGTAGCATTGGCAGTGGCAGTGTCAAAGGCAGCAGTACAGCAGCAGCAGCAACGCAGTAGTTGGTGGACAGCATGTCAGACATCAGCAGCGCAGAGGACAATATTTCAAAGTCAAAGCAGTATGCAATAGCAATATATTGTTAGAGCACATTCCTCACTAAGAGGGAGTGTTGATTTGGGGTAGCATCGGATGTGATCTAGGCCTCAAAATTTGCAAGAAGGCTTAGACACATGCATTCTCCAATACCGAGAAATTGTTTTGGGAAATTCCACCCGGAAACAGTTTTATTAAAATAATTAATTATTTTTAATGGGACCCTAAGTCTAAACTTAGGAAATTAAAATAATTAATGGGTATTAATCTAAACGATGGATGGAACTTCTAGAAGAAGGCAGAGATCAAGACAAATGATCCTAACCATTGATTAGAATCTAATCTGGGGCATTGAATGATCAACGAAAGGATTATAAGAAGAGACTTGATGGGCACTTAGAGAATACACCAGAGGTAGATACTCAGTTACCCGAGTAAGATTGATTTTCTCACTGGTCGAAGTTCAGCAAGAGAAAATCGATTCAGAGGGAGAGTTGCAGGTGAAACAGAGAGAGAGGGCATCGGCACATTCAGAGTGTGCAAGGCAACAAGACGCAGAGCAAGAACAGGGTGACGCAGAAAGAGGCAGCACAGAGGCAGTTTGACACAGAGCATGCATGGGCAGCTTGACGCTGAAACTGGGAGAGTAGTTTGACGCAAAGAGGATCAAAAGGATTCTCGGGAAGAAGAGTGCTTCATCTGGTGTAGAACTTGGTCAAGAAGTGTTTGTAAAATTTCTCATTCCTATTTTGTTGGCTGTAATTTGTACAAGAGAATTTGCTGAAGAATAATAAAAACCCTCATCTGCTGCACCGATTTTCCCGCATTGGGTTTTTTCTGAGGACGATTGTCCAAAAATAACTATGTCATTGTGGCTGAATTTGTGCCAGTGTATTTCCTTACATTTACTTTCTGCAATATTTTAATTGTGAAGGCTGCAGTAGAATATATTTTGATATTTCCCATAAGAATATTGTAGATAACTTATTTCTAAGCTAATAAGTCGAAGAAATAATATTAATCACTACAGTAGGATTTCTATTTAGAAATTTTCACAACCCAGACCTTGCTTACACACTTTGGTTGTTGTTTGTTCAAGTCTTTTTGTTCCAATAAATGGTGCAAGTTGTTGTGGTCTATCTTCACTACGAACCTATTTCCCACTAAGTATTGCCTAAATTTTTCCAAGGCATGCATAATAGCTAGCATTTCCTTGACATATATGGAGTAATGTCTCTCTATTTCCTGGTGATTTTGACTTTTGAATACAATTGGATGGCCCTTCTGCATTAACACTGCTCTTATTCCTTCCCCTGATGTGTCACATTCGGGGAGTGCTAGTACTCGACATCAGCTCACTACTTCCTTGAGCTAATTGAATACCTTGTTTGATTCCTCTGTCCACCTGAATGCTCCTTTCTTTGTCAAATTTGTTAAAGGTGTCTTTAGTTGAGAGAAGCCTTTGACAAGTCATCGGTAATAGCTACAAATTCTAAAAAATCCTCGCAACTCAATCACATTATTAGGTGTTGGCCAATCCAATATTACCTAAATCTTCTCTTTATGTCCCTACACTCCTCTCGCACTAATTACGTGTCCTAGATAGAGAATATTTGTCATCCCAAATTCGACTTTTGATGCCTTAGCATAGAGCGATTGTTGTAGCATTATGCTCAAAATTTCATCCAGGTGACCCAAGTGATCTTCCCATGTCTTGTTGTATATGAGAAGGTTGTCAAAATATACTCATAAGAGTCTCCTCAATTTCCTGTTGAACATGTTATTCATGCAAGATTGGAATGTGGCAGAAGTATCAGTTAGACCAAATGGCATGACCAAAGACTCAAAGTGTCCATAGTACCATCAGAATGTTGTCTTTGGCACATCTTGCTCTCAAACCTAGACTTGATGATATCCTGATCGTAGGTCGATCCTTGAAAAGTAATATGCTCCATATAACTCATCCTGTAACTCATCGATCCTGGGAATAGGATACTTTAGATATCATTTTGGGATTCAACTGCGTTAAGTAAGTCATTCACGTATGACCATTTCCATGAGAGGTAGTCGTAACTGACTAATTTCTCATGATTTTTGAATAGTTCACTTAGCACTCATTGCATCGGGTGATGCTCACAGGGGTGAAGAAGTGTGATTGAAACTAGTGAAATGTGGAGAACGAATCACATAGCATCAATCATCACTTCCGGGGCTTGCACCCGGTAACCAGGACTTCCCAGGAGGTCACCCATCCCAGAACTCCTCTGGCTCAAGCGCGCTTAACTGTGGAGTTTTTCCCACAATCAAGCCCACTTAGCTTGCTACCCCATTTGCAAAACCTTAGCAAGTATTGTGCCTCATGAACCATTCAAGTAGAGATCCCTTGACTCTTTGAATTTAAGTATGGGGGATTACGCAGTGCATTATATTAGATATCATTTTTGGGATTCAACTGCGTTAAGTAAGTCATTCAAACTTATGACCATTCCATGAGAGGTAGTCGTAATTGACTAATTTCTCATGATTTTTGAATAGTTCACTTAGCACTCATTGCATCGGGTGATGCTCACAGGGGTGAAGAAGTGGGATTGGAACTAGTGAAATGTGGAGAACGAATCACATAGCATCAATCATCACTTCCGGGGCTTGCACCCGGTAACCAGGACTTCCCAGGAGGTCACCCATCCCAGAACTCCTCTGGCTCAAGCGCGCTTAACTTTGGAGTTTTTCCACAATCAAGCCCACTTAGCTTGCTACCCCATTTGCAAAACCTTAGCAAGTATTGTGCCTCATGAACCATTCAAGT
>APFE030410658.1:0-15335 GCA_000404065.3 Pinus taeda | reverse complement strand
GAGAATTGTAGGTATCGGACGAGGGAGTCATAACGGTCGAACCTTTACGTATACTGGAACGTAGAGTTCGACAGTTGAGGAACCGTTTGGTGGACCAAGTTAAGGTCCAATGGGACAAGTATAGCCCTGGATCAGCAACTTGGGAAAATACAGAGGACATCTGTCAGAGATATCCTAACTTATGCCCATTTTGAAGACCTTTACATTATGTTTTGTATATATTTACTTCACTACTGTCAGAGACTCAGAACCATTTTGAATAAATTTGTGTAAACATGAAACCTTATGACGTAATATGTGTTTAAATTCCTGCTGGTACATGGATACCAAAATGATATGTTTAAGTTCCTGCTGGTACGTGGATACCAAAATGATATGTGTTTAATTCCTGCTGGTACATGGATACCAAAACAATATGTGTGATTATATGACTAAATTATAATGTTGAAGTAAAGTTAAGACCGTCAAATGATTTTACTTCGGGTAGAAATTAAACAGTATAAATCTGTTTTATTTTATGGATATCAAAACGAGCAACTGAAATAAAAGACAGGAAGTGAGTACACCTATAGAAAAGTCAAAATACATGCATAGAAAATAAACAAAATTCTGTTATATGTAGATAATACATAAGTTATTTTGAATATGCTGATTTTACAAATGATGGGTGAGTGTAAGATTACAGGTAAGCTGGCAGATAAACTATGATTGCAGAAAATGATTCAATTGATCCAATTTTCGAGATGGCCACGTGAAGACAGAACTCAAATCAGTTAAAGCTCAAAGTGATTCTATGATAGGGTAGTAGCCCTGATACTACTGGAGGGGTGGAGGTGTTACCCACCGTTTATCCTCCGAACCCTGGAGTCATGGGAGGACTGTGCGAGTCACGCTCCCCTAGACGTGTGATGATGACTGCCGAATGCCTACTAGGAATCAGGTCGGTATAACCGACGCTGTTACCTTCGTGTTATGAATGGTTAGGTCAGTAAAATTGACGCCATGGCATACTCTAGTAGAGGACGGATAGGATGGGAGCAGAAGAGATTAGGGAGGATAGGATGAGTTTGAATAGCTTGGGGACCTAGATAGAAAAGGTCATGTCCATTAAAACCTTGAACCTAAAGCTCTAACTTCGAGACGAAGTTTTCAGAAGGGGGAAGGTATGTAACAGCCCTTTAATAAAAATCTTGAACTTTAAAAACTTTATAATATATATATATATCATTAAATTTTATAAAGCATATAATTAGACTTTATAATATGACATTATAAAGCAGATCACTAAACTTTATAACCTATATGATTGAAATGTTATAAGTAAATATATAACATTAAATATTATAACATATATTTAATAAAGTAATCATTTAAAATATTTATAAACTATATTAATTAGCATAAAGACTGGGTATCGATCTTATATAATATCTAAAACTCATAAAGACTACCTACCTACTGGAAATTAATGACAAGAAATATCGCAGAGGCTTCAATGCTGAGAGGCGTTGGCTGCAAGTGGGAGGGCGGCCACCGCCAGGCAAGAGGGAATATATAGTAGAAGGCTGACCCGGGAGCAGGGAGGCAGAGAGAAGAAAGGAAAGACTCATTAGCAGGAAACCCGGAGAAGAGTTTACAGCGGAAGAGCCTTGAGTGATCTGAGTTCTGGGCACGGAGGGACAGAGAGCCTCTGTGGAGAGTTTCTCTGGATCGGGCAACCAGGTTGCTCTGTCTGGTCGGGTGGTATTGGCCATCTCGAAATTGAATCAAAGGAGTACCAGTTCAGCAGCGGAATCGGAAGTCAGCAAGCAGTTCAGGTAGGTGCAGGTTTCAAGTTATGCATTACTGTCTTTCAATTTTATGCATTACTGTCTTTAAATTTCCTGGTTATCTCTCTGGTTGCTGGAATTAGAAAATAGGATACTACAATATGCCTACAAATCCCCTCAACTCAGTCACATTTCGAGGCTTTGGCCAATCCCGGATGGCCCTGATCTTCTCTTCATGCACCCTCACTCCATCTGCACTAATGATGTGCCCCAAGTAGAGCATCTTTGTCAGCCCAAACTGACACTTAGACAACTTGGCATAAAACCGTTGCTCCTCTAAAATGCGCAACACCACCTCCAGGTGCTGCAGATGCTCCTCCCACGTCCGACTGTAAATCAAAATGTCATTGAAGAACACCAGTACAAACTTTCGCAACTGCCCACATAATACATGATTCATGCACGACTGATAAGTGGCAGGTGCATTGGTCAGCCTAAAGGACATGACCAAAAACTCAAATTCCTCATAGTGGCACCTAAAAGTTGTCTTGGGGATGTCCTAATCCCTCACCCTAATCTGGTGGTACCCTGAGTGCAAATCTGTCTTAGAGAAGTACTTGGCTCCTCTAAGCTCATCCATCAACTCATCAATGTGCGAAATGGGGTAGCGGTTCTTCAAGGTCTTCTTGTTAAGCTCTCTATAATCAATGCACATGCGCAAAGTCCAATCCTTGTTCTTCACCAGAAAAACTTTTGAAGCGAAGGGACTAGAGCTCGACCTAATGTGCCCCAATGCCTGCAACTCCTTAATGGCACGCTTAGTCTCGTCCTTGTAGGCCTTGGGATGCCTATAATGGGTGGTGATAACTGCCTGTACCCTAGGCTCCAACTCAATCGTGTCTTCAAATCCTCTATCAGGTGGTTTCCCTGGTGGTATGTCCCCAAACACCACTGGGTACCTATCCATGATGGCCTGTATGTCTGGGTGTGGTGGCTTGTGCTGTCCCCCAACCTCCGAAATCCTCGGCTCCACTACCCATGCTATGTCCCCATGCCTCAAGTTAGCCTCCATCCTGTGTGCTGAAAATGTATGTGGAGGATATGAATGCATGGCCCAAAGAACCACTAGCTTGCCATCTAGCCTGGTGAACTCCATCTCTAGTTTCCTCCAATCAATGGTGACCGGACCAAGGGAGGAGAGCCACTGGACACCCATCACCACGTTGGTGTCTGATACATCCACAACAAAGAAATGATCTGTCACTGAGTAGTTTCCCATGTTCACGTCAATGCGAGGACATATCGGGCACATTGCATAGTCCTGTCCCTTGACACCATAATTGAGAACCCCTCGAACTCCTTTGTAGTGATACCTCGCCTCTGAACCATCTGGGCATCAATGAAATTGTGGGTGGCCCCACTGTCTACCAAGACTGAGTCATGCTGTCCTTGCACTATACCTCTGATCCTCAGGGTCAAAATTTTGGGAATTCCATGCAAAGAAGTAAGGACTCCTCTGGATAGTGCGAAAGGTGCTCCCCCAAGAGGTGGTGGTCCCCTCTTTGCCTGAACCTAGCTGTCTCCCCCGCCAATCTCCAACTCCACATCATCCTCTTAGTCACTATTTGAGAAGACCTTGATGTAATGCACCTTACCCGCTGTGCACTGGTGGCCTAGTGCCTATGGTTCTCAACAAGTAAAACATAGTTTCCTCCTTCGGAGGTCTCTCCTGGTCTCCTCATCTAACTGCCCATGCCCTTGGGCTGCTTGCTGTGGTGGGGGTCTAGTGTCACTCCCCTTCTGTGGGTAGGGAGACCATGATGGAATGGGTTCTCTAGTCTTGGGGATTGCCCCTTACAAATCCCTGGCACAAGTCACAACCTCCTGTAAAGTAGTGGGTCTGCGGGACTTCACCATTCCACATAATGGCTCAAGCAACCCCTCTATATATGTTTACACCCTCCTAGCATCAGACAAATATGGCACCATGATTAAAACCCTAAAAAACTCCAATATGTAATGCTCTGGGTGGCCAGTCTACCAAAGCTAGGTCAGCTCCTTGAAATGACCCTTTGAGTCCCTCCTATCAAAACGCTCCACCACTTTCCGTGTGAAGTCCTCGTAAGAGGTCACACTGGCATGCCCTAGTGTGGACAAGCCATGAAACCACCAATTGTGTGCCTCCCCCTCCAAGTGCAAGGTAGCCATTTTGATGGCTTCCACCTTTGTCATTCGATTAAGCTGGAAATAGGTATCCAACTTCTCCACCCAAGCTTGAAATGTGCACTTGGTAGATCCATCATTTGTGGGAAAATACATCCTCCCAATAGTACGCTGCAACTCTGAACTCTATGTGCTTGGTCCCCCACTGTACCTTCCCTTCTCATTCTGTTTGAGTTGGCAATAATCTCTGAAGGACAAGGATGCCTTGAAATCCTCCCCCATGGATTGCCATTCCCTGAAAGAATCTCCCATGGGCATTTGATCATCTGGCCAACCTTGATCACTAGGTGTTGATGGTAGAAAAGTAAGCAGCATGGTCTTGGTTGGCCCACTGAAAGTTGGTGGGTGAGTGGCTAGTGATGGGTGGTTGTAATGTCCCAAATGAAGAAAATTTGGATCAAACCCTTCAAATCAAATTATCTAGCACTTAACAGGAAATTTCCATGGAAACCCAAACACGAGAAATTTGATGGTCCCCCATTGTACCTTCCCTTCTCATTCTGTTTGAGTTGGCAATAATCTCTGAAGGACAAGGATGCCTTGAAATCCTCCCCCATGGATTGCCATTCCCTGAAATAATCTCCCATGGGCATTTGATCACCTGGCCAACCTTGATCGCTAGGTGTTGATGGTAGAAAAGTAAGCAGCGTGGTCTTGGTTGGCCTACTGAAAGTTGGTGGGTGAGTGGCTGGTGATGGGTGGTTGTAATGTCCCAAATGAAGAAAATTTGGAACAAACCCTTCAAATCAAACTATCTAGCACTTAACAGGAAATTTTCATGGAAACCCAAACACGAGAAATTTGACTGAAACCATAAACCCACAAATTGCATAAAATATCATTAAAAATCACAACATGAGGAACAATGAGAAATGCAGCAACCAAAATCCAACTTTATTATATATAGATAGATGCCAATACAATACCTAGGAATGACCCTCTAGTCTCCAAACTGAAACATAAAAGCAATCACTGCACCTATGGATTCTGAATGAATCCACCAGGGGGAGATGGGTGCTCGCCCAATCTCTCTAAATCGCTCAAGGGTTTTCGTCCTGGGGCTACCAATGGAGTAGAGAACTAGGTTCTCAACCTCATATATAAGAAACAATATCAAAACCAAGATGTCCTCCAATGGTCTCCTCCTCCTCTTTTATAGATTTGATGGATTCCTCTAGAACCTTTTGTTTTATTATTATTTTAATCATGGAGCACTTTTCCCTCTTTTCTATCAATTAAAATATTCTTTTTAGTTCGAGAAAAGGGTAAATTGGCCACTATGTCTCCTCAAGTCACTGAAACTCACATCTAACCATCCCATCTTGTCGATCTTCCCGTTCCGGTTTCAACGAACTATTACATTGACGTGTTCCACCAATTAATCTCCTTGGAATGCCACCTCGATCATAATTAATTAAGTTATGCCCAATAATAATGTTGATTTCTGAAAGTTGTTGGAATGCGATGGAACAAAAGGCAAATTGTGCGGATGATGGAATATGCCAAGCAAATGCCATCAAATCCCATAAAAACTCCTCAAAACTCCATCGGAACCCCTGATGACATAAACCTGCTCCATTGACCGACCATCTCCTGCCCTAGAAATCCACCCTAGCTGCACTGTGAAGAAGAATAAAAATGGGGACATGACAGTGGTTGTACTGTTGCGAGGCCCCTAAAGTTTCTCCAAATAGGAACCCATGATGATGCTCTTGTCCCTCTTCTGCTGCTTGATCTCCTCCAACATCTCTTTCTGTCCCTTGGCTAAATCATTTAGGGCCTTCAAGAGGCTATCAAATGTTGCTTCCTCCTTACTCTTTGGCTCCCTCATATTTGCTACTACTACTGCCTTGGTATCAGGTGTAATCTCCAACTCGCTCTCCCTGCTCCAATACCTCTGCCTTCGGTAAGTAATGTTCTGCCATTCCTACTCATTCATAGGAAAGTTCCCCCACAACGGAGCCAAGATAGGAGCTCTAATACCATTGTAATGTTCCTAATTAGGAAAAACAATGATATGCAAAGCAAAACAGTACATGCAACAAAAAAATTCAGAAAATTCAATGAACACCTATAAAAACTCAAGAAATGTCAACCAATTGAGCCATTTTATTAAATAATTGGAGCAAGAGTACAATGCTGTGGAAGGAGTGCACCTGAGCTTGCCTCAATAGCTAGCCTGACAAGACCGATCTGATAAAATAGAAATCCCAGATGAGAGAGTGAGCTGCTCCAATGATGTCTTGTGCTGCCATAGAAAACTGCACTGTCTGCTGGAAAGATATTGCTGGAAACCCCACCTCTAGTGCTCAAAACATTTTGTAAAATTATCCCCAAGCTCCTCTCAAATAACCCACCAAAACCGAGAAGGGGCTTGATCTGGTTCTGACCCCTCCTCCAGCAGCTGGGAAATACAGCCTGTCTGCAAACTCCCTAAAAAAGCCCTCCAATTACTCCCAAAATGCTGAGTCTCACTACCCCAAAGTTCTCCTTATTTGTCCCAACAAAACCCAGTGCCAAAACACTTACCTCAAGCTCCCATGTTTGCCCAGAAAATGGCTACTGCACAGGCTCTGGATGCACAAATTCGTACCGCCTTCAATCAACAACCTCCTGCCCCAAAACTCGTCAATTATACTGATTTTCCCTTGAAGCTCCTATGCTCAATTTCTCCCGACAAACACTACTCGGAGGACCGCTGAAATGAGCCAAGCGTGATCTCCTCCTGCGTTTTCCTGGAATACACATTGGCTAAGTGAGAGACTATGTGTATAGGTCTGAATCCCTCCAAACTCTCCTCGAACTTAGTACAATCTGACCTACCTAGGGTGGCACTTGTAGTCCACCGAAAGAAGGGTGAGCTTTCTGTCTGGAAAACTTGGTGCTGAACAACAACGTGACCCGGCTAAGCAGCTTGAGTAACAATAGAAAGTTTGATTAGCAAAAGACCCCCAAAATAGGTGAGCTTCTTCTATTTATAATTTGAGTTGGCTTGCCTCATGTGGGTCCCTCCAAGAAGCTTTTCGATCCCCTTCCTTGGCAATTCGATTCCCTCCTAGGCAAGTGCATTTTACCCATTCGTGTGGCCCCCACGCTCCACTAGCAAAAGATTTCAGCCTCCCATTTTTTCCTAAGTCTTTCTCCAAAAATTCGTGGGTCCCATAGTCACCAAAAATGCTGAAATTGTGGAAATAAACATGGTAAATTATTTTAGGAAGGGACATTATAGTGTTTGCTTAAAGACCGAGGTACAAGAGGCAAAAAAGAGAGAAGAAATTTTGACAAGTCATCTTAAAGAAAAACCCGAGGACTTGATCAATCTACAAATTGAATTTGATCAACAAGAGAGATGACTTAAGAATAAATTATGTCCTTGAAGATCCAACTTGAAGAAGCAAAAAGAATTGAAGAAGTGACCAAATGCCAACTAAAAAGGAAGGAAGAAGATTGCAAGAATCGTGAAGAAGATGTTGTATCATTAAGGATTGAAGTCAACAAGCTCAATAAAAAGTTGAAAAGCTTGCAAGGGCTAGATAACATTGTCAGCTGCAACAAATTAAGTCCAGGTGAACCTTCATGCAAAGAAGATGCAAGTACCAAGTCTCCAAAGGAGAAATCTGAAGGAAAACTTGAAAGCGAAATATTTGTTCTAAAAAGGCCAAGTGAGAACCAAAAGAAGCATGAAGTTGCTAATCCAAGAAGTTATGCTAATGTTCTCAAGAAGATACCTTACCAAGAAGAGCAACAGAAGATTGGACCTCCTCCAAGGTAGAACAATTTCAGAAGACCATCATGGCAATCCAACTCACCAAGGTACCCGAGTATATTTCGTGGTTATTGTTATTCATGTATGAATTTTGGGCTTAAGGCTAGGGAATGCAAAGTTTTAGTAGGGTTAACTACAAAGGATATTATCAAAACCTTAGAAGCATGTTTACAAGCAGGCAAGTTAGATACCATAATGGACTTTTGGGCAAAAGATACACAACATTTTCTCCATCATTCAGGTACAACACATAATAATTTAAATGCCATAACTTTGGACTTATTGCACAAGACTACTGATATGACATGAAGTGGACTCCTAAGCTGAGTAGGCAAGAAAGAAAACCCACCAGGGTTTGGAGAAGAAAACATGTCGAGAAAGAATATGAAATATTGTCAGGGGGAGTGGCCCCGCAAAAGCTTTGCCATTGATGTCAAAGGGGGAGAGAGAAAGAGGATGGAAGTGAAGTATGGGGATAGGGGGAGCATGATGATAGGTGGAGCATGAGTGTTGACGTCAATGACAATGGGGGAGATTGTTGGAAGAAATTTGTCATTGATGTCAAAGGGTGAATGCGCCATTAATGAGCTGGAAGTAAACCTAAATGCCCCTGCATTTGTTTGTCGATATACGTGCAAAAGGCTATCATTTTGGATGCATGACCATTGCCACCTGGTTGCCCTCATCACGCCATTTTGTTTGATAGGTTGCATGTCCCATGGATCCTTTTGGTTGAAGAAATATTCAAGGTTGAAATTTGCTCAAAATCTGCCCCAAAATTGAATTGATTTAACTCCATGTAAAATACATAACAAAAAGAGGTTCAATTTTGTCCAAACCATTATTAAGGTGGCCTATTAAATACCTGAGAAGTCTGCTTCCATTATAGACAAGGCAACCCTCATGTCTTAAGTCAAAATAATTAATTATATTCAATCAACCTCAAGTCAGATCCAAATTTTTTTTTATGTTCAGGTCAGCCTTAAGATAAGCCTCCTCCCAAATTATGTAAATAACCTAGCCATGGCACAATTTATGCATCTGTTCAAGCTGTGACAAGTTCATAACTCGCTGGAGTAGACCGAGACTAGTAGAAGATAATTTGGTGAGTAGAGACGCAAGGTTTTTGGGCTTATTTTTTTATCCTTTGTTTTGTGGTGATGCTAGACAAGCTGAGAGGTATGAGGCCCATCTCTGAGGGAAATTTCAGCCCTTCTTGAGTCAAATTTCAGCCCTTCCTGAGCAAAATTTTCGGCGTGGTTTGAGGCCCTTTCTGAGAAAAAAATCAGCCATTTCCAAGGCGCTACTTAGGCCTGATTTGAGGCAATTCTGAGGCAGATCTGAGGCTTGTTCTGAGGCAGATCCACAACTTGTCTAAGGCAAAATTAAAGCAGATTGAAAGCTAAGTCAAGCATCCCTTTTAGACTATGTAGGGAGAGTAATCAGGCTTGTTTAAGGACACAATTGTAGGCCAACTTTTAAGTTTTAGGCAACATTTGTTGTGCATGGTAAGGGTTGGTAAAGAGCTGAGTTAGGGCTGCATGTAAGGGCTTGTTGAGTCCAAGTTCAAGCCGCAGGAAGAGGGCCTGTCTAGATTCTAGACCACAAGTTGAGCTAGCTGTGGCCTGTTTTAAAGCCAAGTCTAAGTACAGAAGTTAGGACGTAATTGAGGCCCATCCTTAAGTCAAGAAGGCATACTAAGGTGGCAGCTAGTCTGAGTTTTATGATCAAAATCAAGCATAACCAGACCTCCCCCAAAGTTGATGTGATCTGAGCAGAGACAATAGTGAAGTTATCAGTGGTTGAATGCTGATCATGTACACCTGTAGTATATGGTTTTGTGGTATGCAGTGCACATTGGTGCAATTTGAAGATTGAGTTTGAGGCAGTTAGAAGCTAGTCATAGGGCAGACCAAAGGCATATTGAATTGTGTTTGAGAAAGCAACTTGTGGACGTGAATTTGCATGAGTGCAAGTTCAGTAATGATGATGCAGTGAGACAATAGTTGATGAGCAACAGTGGTTGAGTTAGAGGACAGTGACAAGATTGTATAATTAGTGAGTTTGTTTAATGTTGTAATTGGGTCTCTATCACTGGAACGGGAGCCAAAAAATTATTGTTCCATCTTTTATTATTAAGGGTGGCAAGGTGGTGCTAGGAAAGGAAGTTGTAGCTTCCTTCAGGAGGTTGTTGCCTCCTAATAGTGGCTGGTAAATAATCAGGGGTTGTAGCTCCTTCCAATAGTGGCTGGTAAAAGTGGAAGTTGTAGCTTCCTTCAAGATATAAATAATTTGTTATTATATATTTTGTGTATCTTTGATGTGATGTGATTGGTTAATTCTCTTTGGTCTTTAAATTGTTTGAAATTTATAAATTAAAAACACTGACTCACCCGCCATCTCATTGTTTCCAATAGGTTCAACTTATGAAGATAAGAGCATGGTGTTGGCTCAACAACTTATGAAGTTGTTGACATGTTCAAAACATTAGGTCAAACTTTAGAACCTCAAGCTACATTGTCAAACCCAAGTTGCTAGTGAAAATGGCTTCCTAGGACCCTATTGTGGTTGTGAACAATCCATCTTTAAGTGAGGGCCCAAAATCTAAAATATTGAAAAAATGGATTTTGTACTTTGTTGGTTACACATTGTATGGGGGATGTCAAATTTTGTCAAGAGCACTTTTGGTGGTTAAACAAGGGTGCTTTCTTTCCCCTATTTGGGATTTATATCGATGAGCTAGAGTTCTTCCTACATGAGCTTATCCAACTTGGTGATGGTCATCTCCTCCACTATGTCTTGATCTTCATCCTCCTCTTTGTGAACAACATGGTACTTGGCCTTCAATAGTTGATGGTCAACCTAGGTAAATAGAGGGTTATGCACTTCAACCGTTTGAAGAATCTCAAACTACCTCTTCAACTTTAAAGGGGCGGAGATCTAGATCACCACAACTTACACATAGCTAGGGGGGTTTAGTTCTTAAGGCATAGATTTGGTTTGAAGAAAGTCTTCTTGCTTCAGATCAATGAATGAAATAGATCCCTTGCTCTTCTCAAGAGATAACGCTTTTAGAATAATTTTCAGGACATATTGTCCAAGATGGACCTCATAAAAATTTATTAGGGCCATGCTTTTTTACAGCTTTAATGTTTGGTGATCTAGTCTATTTGAGTTGCACTAGGACATGATAGAGATAGCTTAGGTACTTATGATTCATTGAATTATCAAGACCAACAGGACAATCCCCCAACACATCATTCCAGTGGTGTTTGTAACCCATTCGTTTTGGATTGAGGCTAGTTTGGGTTGGTTTCTCTTTTTTATTGTGCCTAGAGCTTTCATGACTCGATCACGAGTAGGGATTGGCACCCATACCTTGCATACTGTTCCTCAAAGGCTCTTGCGTTGATTAATCCTCCCAAGCTGGTTAGTTGCTGGTTTGTGGATGTCACATGTTTATTGCAATTAGTTGGTATCTTGATAGATTGTCTCCATCTTGTCGCCCTTTAGGAAACTTCACTAGAGACACAGTTAGTTTGTGTGATTTGTTACTACTTTGACTAGATTTTGTGCTCATTAGCTAGGACATGTTATTTATCTGTTGCATTCTTGTGCTCATTTGCCAATCACATACAATGGTGTGTGAGTTCTCATATGCTTGATCCCAAATGTGCTAGATGAAATCTCTCCTACTCCAATCATCAATTGGTATGATTCTCCATTGTATGGCTTCCATTACCTAGAAAATGGTGCTAAGGACTTAACTTGTTATTTAGACGCGAGCATTAGATGGATGTTGCATTACTTTTAACTTAGTGAAGATGTTAGTTTGTCACTATTTCTAACCATCTCTTACATAATTGCTTTTGGATAAGTATGCCTTAGTCTAGACCATTAGTTGTTACTTGGAAGCCAAGGTGGGTAGTGTGGACATATCCCTTCCATACTTAACATTTTCAGTTAAATACTCTTATACTTTCCATCCCATCCATGAAAACAAAGATTCCTTTGACATATGGTTAACTTGCCAAAGATCATTAAGAAAAGGGTCACTAAGAAAGATAAAAAGAAAATTCAAGCACTGAAAAGTGAAATAGCTAAATCAAAGGCTAAAGAGGCGAAGAACAAAATAAATTTAAGAAAAGAAACTACTATATCATGCCCCCCACCACCACCACCACTTCAAAAGTCCTAAGAGAAAAATGCTTATCTAAAGAAAAAAGACTTGGAAAAAATCAAATGAAAGAAAAATTAAGGGAGGGGAAATGTGTGTTGGCCGAAGTGGTAAAAACTTCCTCTCACCAGGCTTTGCAAATGAAAGAAGACTCCTAACCACAATTCAATTAGCTAGTTGGACCATAATTACAACGTCAACATTATCTATGACTTTGGAAGTTAATCCATTTGTTATCCTTATCTCTTTTCATAAAAAATAATAACATCATCCACCTAATTTTACTTAGAGGACTTGAAAAATATCTTATGCTTTAGCCCAATGACATATGTAATGGGTTAAAGTGGACCCCTTGGTTAGTTTTCAAGTAATTTGGTAATATTGGCTAAGTTATTTGTGTTAATTTATCTTATCTTTGTTCACATCTAACTATTAGTTGAAGTTGGACATGTTATTAAAGGTTTGGAACTAGACATTGGTGATCTTATCAACCAATGCGAATAACTACATGGTGCTCCATCATCTTCAAATGTCTACATCAACATTATTGGAGAACTTTTTCTAATGTTCAA
Organism: Pinus taeda; assembly: GCA_000404065.3. NCBI lineage: Eukaryota > Viridiplantae > Streptophyta > Pinopsida > Pinales > Pinaceae > Pinus > Pinus taeda. The sequence goes on along the minus strand of APFE030410658.1, from coordinate 2,828 downwards.
AGTTTTGCTAGCACACACATGAGAAAATGTTCCTTGTACATGTTCATATGTAATATTTCTAATGGAAATTTACAATGATAAACAAAGCAAACATAGCAAAAACACATACCAAAATTTTACAGCGCATTAAACAACCAGAAATCTCCATAAAATATGCTGATCTGAGCCATTTTATTGATATAATTACTAGGTACAAAAGTAAAATTGGAAAGCATGCACCTGGGCTTGCCCAAGGCAAGTTAACAATATCCAGGGGATGAAATCAGCTGCTCTAACATGCAATGTGGCTGCCCCCAACAATCTCTGCGCTGTCCCAGTGAAATCTGCACCAATGTTTTAAAACTCCGACTCGGACTCGCACTCCGACTCCGACTCGGTATTGACTCGGCCGACTTGATTTCAATGAGTTGGCCGTTGTAAAAAATACATTAAATATTTATCTTTTTGGTAAAAAAACATAATTTTAAAGATTTTCATTCATGCTTCCAAACACACAGCATTATAATATAGATGGAAGACAAGATATGATCAAAGTAGGCTCATGAGTATATCCATTATATCAAAATGGCACCCAGTGCATTGTCCTATGGCAATACATACATGATCAAGGATTCAAAACAAAAAACACATAACCAAGGAGGCTAGAAATGGCCTCTACAACAAAAGTAAACTGTGACTAGACTCTAGTACCAATGGCTAGTAGCTACTGCCAGAGGAGCCAAGATCATGTCGATCAATCTCTGGATCATCATCAGAGTCAGATAGGGGGCCCCATAGCTCCTCCTCCTCATCATCATCTCCAATTGCAACTGTAGAAGTGGTAGCACTAGCAGGCTGTGTAGCAGATGCAAGCGGAGATAGAGAAGATATGCGGCTGCGCTTCTGTCGTGGCTGAGCAGAGAAAGCGCCTGCAACTGGAGCCCTTGCTGGCTGTGAGGCTGAGGCTGGTAGTACAGGTGGATCGAGATCTGCATTGAACTGAACATCATGTTTGAGTGATGCCTCCCTATCTATATCAAAATCAAGATCCTCATCAGGATCAAACTTTGCTGGATGACTCTCCACTACCCAATCTGATGTTGGATCAATGTCTTCCAACACAATGGGATCTGAATCAGATCTTTTGTTCAATAATTGGTTTTGTCTGAGCCGGAGGTTGTATTGGACATAGACTAGATCATTTAACTATTTTTGATCCAAACGATTTCTCTTCTTTGTGTGAATCCTCTCAAAGACAAACCAATTGCTCTCATACCCAGTAGCACTGCAAGTTTGACTCAAAATACGAATTGCAAACTTCTGCAATTCAGGACAATGGCCACCAAAAGCCTCCCACCATTGTATTGCAAAAAACATAGGAGTGTAATGAGTTAGCTCAACAAATTACAAATTATATCCAACTTTCAAATTATTAACGATTTAACAAAATTTTAAAAAAAGTAAAACCATTAAGAATTTGAAAATTGGAATTTTTGTTTATCTGGCTCATCTGCTTCTCTTGCAATCTTTGCTAGGTTCTTCCCAAAGGTACTTGAGGCATTGCTGAAGGTCGTGACCTGTCAGTGTATCTCCAACTGATCGGACTCCAATGAATCATGCGATCAATGCAGTCAATCAGTGCATCTCTGACCTCCCCTCCTTAGCCAGCAGCCAGGGGAGCTAGGGGACATTGGGCCGAAATTCCAAGGTCAACATTTGGCCAATTCCTTCATGGGTTTTTGTGGGTTATTGGTGGAGAGCCCAGAGTTAATTTCCCAGAATTTTCTGAGCAAGCGAGGAGGCCCTAACAGCTATTATTTGCAACCAGCAGTGTAGATCATGTTTTTAAGATCCGGTCGGCTCGGAACCGACTCAGCCGAGTTGGTTCGTGCTAGAATATTTTTTTGCAACCCAGCAGAAAAACCGGTTCAGGAGGCCGAGTCATGACTGACCCGACCGAGTTATAGCATGACTCGGCCGAGTCAGTTATAACTCGACCGACTCGGCTGGATCCACATCTACTTGGTCGGGTCAATAAATGCGGCCAGTAAACCATAAAAACAACGATTTTTAATATAATTTTTTTAATTTTTAACATTTTGCTGAGTGTTGGGGACTCCAAGTTGTTTTATAATTGGTTAAGTGTTATTTGGGGTGCATTCCCCTCTCCCAAACCCTATTTAACCCACTCAAATGCTCTCATTCTCTCACAGCCATCTCATGCATTTGAGTGAGAACTTTAGTGAGAGTTTGTGAGCAGTTGTTGAGTTTGTTTTTGGAGCAACAGTGAGGAGTCTTGGGCAAGCATTGTAGCTGGAGTGAGGAGTTTCTTGGGCAGCGATTGGGAGTAGCATTGAGGAGTTGATTTCTTGGAGCAAGCTTGAGAAGGTAGTTTGTGCCTGGAGGTATTTTTTTTCACTTGTACAAATCTGTTTTTGCTTATTAAATTTTAGGTGCATATCTAAAAATCCTAAAGAGTGCTTTTTGTGAAAGAAATGAACATTGAATCAATGTTTTTTTTTCATTTTCAGATTGTTTGCTTTCATTTCCTAGTCAAAAAATGGCACCTAGAGTGTGAGATCCTGCTTGGGCATATGTTGAAATAGTTGATAGTCAAATGCATTGCAAATTTTGCCGAAGGAAAATTAAAGAAGGTCTTGGGGGCATTAATACGCTGAAACAACACTTGGCGGGGATTAGAGGCCAAATTACTCCATGTACCTCACCAGAAATTGGGGAGATTAGGAAGGAATTTTTAGCCAGCTTTGAGAAGTTTAAAGAAGATAAGGCTAGGCAAAAAGAGTTAGAGGCTGAAATTGGGAGGAAGAGGGAGATACAAAAAATGATGG
>APFE030410644.1:0-19614 GCA_000404065.3 Pinus taeda | reverse complement strand
CGGTTATTTAATGAACAGACGCGATGATTCATTTAACTTAGGCAAAGAGGGTTTTTAGCCATTTCAAGGAGCATGAGCTTAGGTGAATGTGGTTTATAGCACAGTAGGGAGACTGACATGATGGCAGTGACATTTTACTGTGTAACAATTATAAACCAACACCCTCTCTCTTCTAGTTTAGAGTCAAACTTGCTACCACATGCATGATACCCGAAGTTGATGACACTTTCTACCTTTAATTAGTTGGTAGCCTCTTATTTTTGACTCAAACCTATCATAATATTTCCTTTGTTGTTGGTCTTATTGCTCGATATATGCAAACCAATGTTTTAAAAATTGGTCGGCTAGAATTGAAAACCGGCCGGTTCATTAGCCGACCAGGCCAAACCGGTAGAAAAATCGGGTCCGACCCCCCACTTCGCCCAAAAACCACAAAAATCGGTGCTAACTGACCGATGTAGGTTCTAGGGTGTTTTGGAGGGAAAATAAGGGTTGTTTCCCTCCAAAAACACTCTCTCCAAGCTTTTAATAGGAGCTTACCCCCCTCATTTGCCTCACACATCTCATTTGGAGTTTTTGTGAGTTTGATTGAGAGCTTGGAGAGTGTTGAGTTTTTGCTGGAATAGTGGAACAACAGAGAGTTTGAGCTAAGTACTAGTCTTCATGCTTCCAAAAGCCAAGGATATTGTATGGGCTCATTGTGATTTGATTGATGGAAAAATGATCTACAAATATTGCCAAAAATCTATTGAAGGAGGGGGTATTAACAGGTTCAAGTGACACTTGGCTGGGATATGAGGCCCATGTAAAGCCATGTGGAAGACCAAATGAAATAGGGCATATTAGGGCATAATACCTTCAGAAGTTTGAGACTTAAGTCACTGAACCAATAGAGAAGTTTGTGACTCAAGCAGTTGCAAAGTTTGGGAGTCGAGACTCAACCAACTGAGTTTGATCATGATGACTCATGAGGAGTTTTAAGTGATAATGTTGATCACTAATATCATATATGTAGACCTGTAGTAGGCCAGTGGCCCCATAGTTTGTAGGCTTTGTTTTTGCACTGTAGAGGCCATTTAGTGCCTCATTGATTATATATTTTGTTGCTGATATGTATTGTGCTTGGTGCCATTTTGATATATTCACATTTACATGGTATATATATGAGCAAACTTTGCATATTTTGTGTCAATTGGTTTGGAATCATGGTTTTAAATATTAAAAATAGTTTTCATTTAAAAATAATTATTTCATGTGTTTTTTCAAAACTGGTTCATTGAGATCTATCCAGTCCCGGTTTGAAACTTGGTTTATTAGGTGGACTGGTCTGGTCACCGGTTCTGGTTTTTAAAACTATGATGCAAATACCCCATGAAATTCATTGGAAAGTAGCAAAAAGGATACTTCTGTATATCTGAGGAATAATTTAGTTTGGGATACATTACAGTCTAAGTCACCTGACACGGGGATTCAAGATTCAACGGGTACGGGGATTCGAGTGTCGCATACAGACACGTTGACCCCTTGGAACACGACACATTCGAATATATATATTAAAAATTAGATATTTCTTGCACAAATTCTCATTCATGATACAAATTCATTGATTCAAACATAGATCTTCATTTAGATGTAAGTTTTACAAAGTAACATTATGCATACAAAATTACAAATACAATTGTGATATAAATGATAAATGATAAATGATAAATTTATAATACATATTCAATTCATCAATGATCCAATAGGAGAAAGACAAGATAGTAAGGTAACGATATTGTAGTTTTCTCATTAAGTCATCAAAATCAAATGTGTTATTGTTTACATAGGTAGTGAATGGCAATGGCAAATAGAAATAGCGAACACAAAACAAGTACAAGTACAAGTCTACATATATACAAGCCTCAAGGCAGTAGGTAGCTCATGACTCACGAGTCATCAATCCTCATAGTCATCTTCAAAATCAGCATCACTGTCCTTGATCCGAATAGAAAATGGTATCAACCCATGGTATTCATCAACCCATGTTAGTCATCCACCCATGGAATTTACCCATGGTATTGTAAGTGACATCCACCCATGCTATTAATTCACCAATGGTATTGTGACATACACCCATGGTATTCATTCACCCATGGAATTGATTTGTGGTATTGTGACATCCACCCATGGTATTCATTCACCCATGGAATTGACTCGTGGTATTGTAACTGAAAAAGACTATAAGTAACAAGTGGCACTTTTGTAAAAGATCAGATTGTCCACCACAATGTAGTCCTTACAATTATTATCTGTTTTAATAAAAAAATTCTTTGTGGTTTTGTTTATTGGGCATTCAACTCTTTTTCTTAAGCAATTTCAAATTTTCAGATCTTGGGGGCCTCCCCCTTAAGATCCATTTCAATATTTTAGATCTTGAGGTCCTCCCCCCAAGATTCGGACCAGTGGTATCAGAGCAGGTTATGATTCCATGGGAATGAGGGTTCATGCACATTTCAGTTTCAAATTTTTGTAGAAATATTCAAAAAATTTCCGGGATGCGCTGCGACCTCCATAGAGCACTTTCTTGGGCCAAGCAAGAAGAATTTTTATTTTTTCATTTTTTTACAGGATTCTTTTTGGGCGGCGAATTTGCAGATTAGATTTGAAACATTTGGTGCGATATTTACAAATACAAATAACAGATCTAGATTCCTTGCGGAAAAATACCAAATTCAAAAAAAAATTAGTCGAATCCGAGTCTGGATGAGGGAAATATTGCTGATTTAAAATCAGCTATGTTGTAGAATTTTTTTGTTTGTTTGTTTGTTTGTTCTTTTGTTGTTGTTTGACGACAACTAGTGGATGATGACTCTCCTATCATTTTTTGAAGTTTTTAGTGAAGAATTTTAGAAAAAGGATTGTATATTTGAGCACCTCTTTAAAAATCACCAAATTTAAAAAAAATATGGGTTGAATCGGAGTTCGGATGTGGGAGATATCGCTGAATTTAAATTAGCTATTTTTTTAGAACTTTTGTGACGGCGGAAAAGTTGTAGCGCGAATACGAGACTCTAGAGTGTCTAGATGATGATTTCCAACACATGGGAAGATGCAAAATGGTCATTCTATTTCCAAAAATAGGTTATAATAAATATTCTGAGTTATATTGATAGAGTTATGTCCATTTTAATTATAGAGCAGCATTCGGAACGGGTTCCCTTTGGAGACGTGCCCTCCCATCCCGCTTTAGTAGGCACCTGCTTCACATTCATCAGTTTCATCATAATAGCATTCAGCTTGGGTTCTTTGGAGATGTGCCCTCCCACCCTAGGCTATGTAGGCACCTGCTACTTCATCAACAACCAACATCACGGTTATGGGTCAACCACACAAAATCCTTGTCATCGAAGTCCATTTGCTAGGCCGCACACTGTTAGCATCATAGTTGGTCACAAGTATTATAGGGTATCTCTATCCCCGAATCTTCATTTGTCATGGTTATGGGTCATTCATAAATTTCATCGAAGTCCATTTGCTAGGCCACACACTGTCAGTATTAGAGTTGGTCACAAGCATTACAGGGTATCTCTATCCTTGGATATTTGTTCATCATGGTTATGGGTTAACCACAAAAAACCCTTCTCTTCAGTGGCTCTTCATATTCAACAAAGGCTTCGCAGGAGGGAACTTCACGCAATGTGGACCATTGCTTTTTAAGGAGGGAGGAATGATCTGAATAGAAAATGGCATCAACCCATGGTATTCATTCACCCATGGAATTGTAAGTGACATCCACCCATGGTATTCATTCACCCATGGCATTATGACATCCACCCATGGTATTCATTCACCCATGGAATTGACCTGTGGTATTGTGACATCCACCTATAGTATTCATTCACCCATGGAATTGAACCATGGTATTGTAACTGAAAAAGACTATAAGTAACAAGTCGCATTTTGTAAAAGATCAGATTGTCCACTACAATGTAGTCCTTACAGTTATTATCTGTTTTAATTAAAAAATTCTTTGTGGTTTTGTTTATTGGGCATTCAACTCTTTTTCTTCTCGCAATTTCATATTTTCAGATCTTGGGGGCCTCCCCCCTAAGATCCATTTCAATATTTTAGATCTTGAGGGCCTCCCCCCTAAGATCCATTTCAATATTTTAGATCTTGAGGGCCTCCCCCCAAGATCCGGACCGGTCCTCATCATCATGGTCGCCATTGCTCTCCTCTGCTGCATCCTCCTCCTCTTTATCCAAAGTCATCTCTGGTGTGGAGGCTGACCCCTCTATAGTATCACCATCATCAAATTTGACAGGATCTAGCACTTATCTGTTGCCTGAATCTCCTTGAAAATTCTCCCACACCCTTTTCTCCATGCTCCCAAACACCCACAACAAACCCACAACAAACTAAACAAGTGAATGTGCAAATAGAATGGGAAAATACACCTTTATAACGTCGCGCGGGTTCTTGATTTCCGGATTCATGTCCGAAAATCGGGACACGTTTCGGATTCAAAGTGTCTTGATTGGGACACATTCCAGATTCGAAGTGTCCCGATCAAACACGATGTGTCTCGATTTTCGGACATGAATCCACTCGAATTGTTGTCCGATTTGCCAGATTCGGGACACGTAGGGCCTGGGGGATGAATTCGGTTTCATAGATTATAGTTTAGGGTAGACTCCTTTGATGGTTGGTTTCATTGATTCAGATTGGCTTGGTGACCCTGATGATTGGAAGTCTATTGTAGGTTATGTTTTCAATCTTGGTTCAGGACTTGCCAATTGGGCTTGTAAGAATCAGTAGGATATTGCTCTGTCTTTAGGGGAAGTAGAGTATCGAACAACAATTAATACAAGTCAAGAAGTCTTGTGGCTCTGGAAAATCCTTTTACCAAAGATCCAATGCAATACATATAGAAAAAGCACACTAAGCTACAAATTCACTTTATCCGAAAACTCATCCATGATGAAGTTATTGAAGTGCTCTCTTACCCAATAGATGATCAAGTTGCAAACATTTTCACAAAGTCTCTTACAAAAGTGAAATTTTCCAAACTTAGATCTATGTTAGGAGTTTAGGAAGTTGTCATTAAGGGGGGATAGGCTCTAATGTCTTATTCCTTCTCTTATTGTGTCATCTTTGGAAATCCTTCAATCCTAACCCAATTTGTTCTTAAGAGGGGTTGCTAGAATATTTATACCCTTTGGAGTTAGTTAAGTTCAACCTAGTCTATATGTATCATTAGGTAGAAATGTGTTTCTTTAGTATGCATTATAATGTGACATTCATGATATGTTTTAGATATTCTCTTTGATACCAATGGCTATTGATCCATGGGTTAACACTTGATTGGTCCATGATCTTTAGTTAAGGAGCATAAATGGTCATTGTTGATGAATGATGGTGAGAAACTCCCTTGTACAAATTTTCTTTTGCATTAATAAAATTGACTCAAGTGGCCATGTTGGTTGGGGCTGTGGAGTGTTTCCCTCACAGAGAGTTTAAACCACGCAAAAATACTGGTGTTATGATTTTTGATCTGGTTGTGTGAGTGGTTATTGAAATTTGAAGGTGTTCATCATGTATGGAATACCCTGTTTTCCCGAACATGATGCTCTGGAACAAGGTATTTGTATGGCCAAGGTACTCACGAACTATTGATGTTGAATGGCCGCTATTGTGATGTTGAGTCCACTCGTACAATGTCTATGAATTGTTGATGTTGAATGGTGAAATTTGTAATGTAGCTCACCCCATATAATATCCACAAACATATGATGTAACTTAAACACCAAAATTTGTGTAGGAAGATTTGGTGTTAATAGGATATTTCCCCACATCCCTCTTTGCACCGAGAGACACTCTATAGCCTAGTTTGGGGGAGATGTGTAGGCATTTGGCATAATGTAAGAAAAATTGTATGTCCACATTTTTTAATGTTGGCTCTTTTATAACTAACTAAAAAAACAACACAATTTAATGTCGGCTTCAATGTTAAAAGTAAATTTATAAATAAATATAGACCATACAATCAATCACTTAGTCTCTGAATTTGTCCGTGGACAAAGAAAGTGGGAGCAGGAGGAGGTGGAAAGCAGTTGCAGGACGTCAATACTATGCACAGACAAACAAACTGAGGTAAGTGCAGACCTTTGAAAACCTTTAAAAATGCCTGGAATTTTTTGAAACCCAAGGTTGTTACAGCAGCAGAAGAGAGAGGGAGGATGCTGTGTTTAACAGAGGTTTCATCAAATTTTTATTAAAACCGTAAGTATTTTGTTTAAGGCGTATATATTTACAGGTGATTATGTAGAGAGCAAGGGGGTTTTAGGTTTTAAATTAATTAGACTTAAAAAACTATGGTTGCCATTATTTTCTTTGTTTGTTCACGTGGCCAAAAAATGATCTTTCCAGTGAAATTGCCACTCATAAATGTAGTTTACAACGCCCTCAGACATCAGCTGTTTGCATCTTGCATATGTAAAAATATATAAAATTCGATGACAAATATCTGACTATAATCTCCTTCTGAATATTGCAACCAGCATTCAAGAACTAGAAGGGAAAATTAATCTTCCGATGCGAGTTTGATACTGTGTAATGCTCTGCTTTTTCGATCAACTTTCAGACACTGTGAAAGTTGTTTCTCGCTTTGGAAACAACTCTCTTTGAAGAGAAAGTTGTTAAAAATACGCTTTCGTCTCAGTGCTGAGATGTTGTTCTCTCAATTCTGCTTTCCACAAATGAATCACAGACGTTGTATTCAATTTTCTGTCAAATTTAGTTGAGTCAAGAAAGGACGATGACAAACAATGTCTCTTAATTATGAAGCAGTGGATAATGTGTCAAGCATAAGTAAATACGTGGACACAAGAAAGATCTCCTTTTGGATTTTTTTTTTTTTGGTGAGGAAAACTTTTAGTTTTGAAATGTTAGAAGTTTATGGTGTTATGATGGAGGATAGAATTATAACATTTATATAATATAAAGAAGAATTTTTATTAAACCAGCCTCATCTTAACTTTGGATTTACCAAGCGTTGATAGGGATCAAATCTTTTGAGATGCAAGTGAAAAGAAATTTGATCCCTCTTGGCACTTGGTAGATCCGGAGTTAAGATGGATCTAGGCTGGTTTAGAGAGACTTAGCGAGACATAGGGTGGAATATTTACCTTTTGTTGGGGACTCTTGGATGCTTACCCCAGTACCCTTAGAAGGGGATTGCTAGAATGCTGTCTCCTGATTTTGCCCATTGACCTTGGAAAAGGTTACAAAAGATGAAAAATTCAAAATCCTATAGCAAATACGAATATTTATATCATCCTTTCATTGTTTTTTCATATATATAATTTTTTATTATTTTAGAAAATTGAGTGGAGTCCCCTTTGTTGGGGAGCTTGAGATTTTCTAAAATTTGGGGGGTTTTCAACATCATGTATCTTGAATGTGTTTTCTTGTTCTTGTGCTCCCGATCCTAGAAACATGGTGGAACATTGGTAATATTGCAACCTTAACTATTTATCTTGACAATTATTACACTGACTTGCACTAAAAATGGGGATCCTTGATTTGGTATCGTCCTTAAAATTGGCTGATTTTAAGGTATTCTTCCAAGTTATAACATAAGTAAAACCTCTATCAATTCTAAAGGCAGAACATTTAGGATGGCGTACATGTATTATTCTGCATATATGTTCCTATTATTCTAATATGTATGCAGGCATTTCAAGTCTGCTCAATAGTGTGAGGACCAGGTTCAATGCCTTAATTGAAAAGCTTAAACAGAAGATGAAAACAAAATAGATCTACACATCAATCAGAAAACTGTGTTTAACCCCACAAAACCTTAATATCAATGACTTGTGAAATCTAACTGTTGGTAGTGCACCTGTAATTCAAATAAACTTGAGAACTGTTTTCAATATTTTAATTTTAATTTTCATGACAAATAACTAAGTTTTCTTTTCCTATTATTTTTAATTTGTAGCTTTGAAATTCTGCTTGCATTTTCTTTATCCGAAACTCCTCCATTTTCTGCCACAACCTAACAAAAACCTGTAACTGTTTTATGGCAGGTGTCTAGTCTCCTTTTTTATATTACTTGATTTGACTATATGTTGACAGTTGGCCTGCTTTTCACCACCTTGATCTCTCATCAGGCTAAGTATTGATGGATTTTATCAATGTATAAAGTTTTAATGTGAAAACAGTCTTAGGATGATGTCAATATTACTGAGCTATATTATTTGGAGTTGATTCTTTTGCAATTACAAATACCAAATCCATATGCAGAGGCAATTCCTAAGTGAATTGTTCATATTTTTGAGTATTTTCTTGAGGGTGGTCAGACAATTAGTGGCTCTATTCATGTGGATCTTGAGCAATTATGATAATAATTATTAAGTTTGGGCATGTTTTTTCATACATCAAGTAACGCGATTGCTTTTGTTGTTTGATGCAGGCTTACTCAGACTTGCTATGCCAAATGCATTCCAGGGAGGTATATAATTTCTGGGAGATGGTCAGCTTGAAATAATTAACTATATTGATGGGTCATGTTAAATGTGGTCAACTTGAAATAATTAATTATATTGATGGGCGTGTTAAATGAGCAACTCTTGTCTGAGGCAGGATTGCAATAGTGGCATATTTCTAACTGAGCTGAGCACTATGGTTGATAGTCTATGCCTCCATTTCTGTGATAGACCTCGTTTGGATGCTTGCATTTGCTTAAATCATTGTTGACTTTCTGTCCAATTGTACCAGAAAGTTCTGCATGTAATAAGGATTAAGCAGGACTAAAGGGATTATTATAGCACATGACATAATTACGAGAGCTATCTTTAAACTTTTTGGAGATGCCTTTAGTTTTGACATAGGGGTTCATCAAATTGAAAGGTCTGTTTATGAGCAATAAGATAATGGCTCCCTTGCCTCTGCAAGATGTTCTTTACAGTTATTAAATTACCACTGTGGAGAATGTGCTAGCTTGGCTTTAACTGGGGTCAGAAATTCAGCTAATAATGAAAACACTTATGGGAGGCCCTTGTCACTTAAATTATTAAAAAATGCAATAGATGTGGTAGCTCCAATTTTATCCAATTAAAGCAATACTCTTTGTTGATGCACACTGACGTAGACATCTCTTCTTTTCAGACGAGTTCAGGAAACATACCATTCTTTGTTAAATTTCAGACCATGGTAATGTTATAGTTAATAATTGGTCATCTACACTATAGACTGAGAACTATCAAGAAATTCAATTTTTGGCTTAGCCTAAATCATGCCTTAGCATTGCATTAATGACGTAAATAACATTTAACTTTTTAAGTCATTTCAGGGTTCATGCATCTAGGGATTATGCACTTGAGGTTTTTGTCATTCCTTTAATATAAAAGGACATGAGCTCTCTTTGTTTTACATCCTAAGAAGTATCTATCTTCCAAGTCGTTCTCGAGTTCTCTGTTTCTTTGGGTTCTGTTTCTTTTGTTATATGGTATGAGAGCCACAGTGATGGGAAGTCAAAGTGGGTGAAAAACTAGGAACTGCACATCACTGTTATGGATGAGAAACTTCTGTTAGATATACATCGAGAAATCAAAGGTTTTTTTTTAATAATTTTTTTAACCAGAACAAAAATATTATATCAGTAAGGGGCCTGTAACATAGACAGTTCCTAACAGCATATACATAGAAAGTTCCAAGCTTCAAAAACCAAATTTAAGTAGTCCTCTGCTGATACAAAATGTATTTTAAACATACTAAATGCAAAACATTCTGAGTGTTTTGTGGCCTGCTTGACAAAAACTCCTGAGATTCTAATAACTCTTTAATACATAGAATTTAATGATAGACCTGATTGCTGTTTTCTTCCACTTGACCCATGTTAAAGGGAAGGAAATCCTGCCACTCTTAATTCCATTGGCTCCTTGAACTGATGGACTATTTCTTCTTCTTTAGAATTTTCCTGTGCCGATTTTTCAGATGTGTTGAGAAATATAGTTCAAGCAGGAGCTTCTTGCACAGGTTAGGTGTGAATGTGCGAGAAGAAGTTTGAGACAACTGTTAGTGACCACTTAGTAAAAGGGTAATTTCACTTAAATAAATATAAGTGAAAGTCAAATTTCCTAAGGTGTGAATGTGCGAGAAGTTGTTTGAGACAACTTCTAGTGACCACTTAGTAAATGTGGGGAATAGTAGTATCTTTTAATTTCACTTAAATAAATAAAAGTGAGTCAAATTTCTTATGTTCTCCTAGTTTTAAAAATTAAAATGAAATATACTATGGTATTGGTGACTTATATTTGTTCTAATTTTAGCCATACACCTCATTTTTGAGATAAGATGATTGCTAGGATTAAGGAGATTAGTTATTAAGATACAGGAAATTAGCTGCCAGGATTGAGGCATTAGTTATTAAGATACAGGAAATTAGTTGCCAGGATTGAGGAGATTAGTTATCTCTCTCAAAGCACAAAAATAGGACAAGATGAAATTGAAACACACATGAGCACACTTGAAAGAGGTGGAGACCAAGAAAAGGAGGAGAGTGCATATGAGAGGAGAAAGTGCAGATTTGTGGTAGCAAGCAACAAGAAGAATCCGTACAGCGGCGACATTGTGCAGTTGTACCACAGTGGCTGCTGCTTTCTTTCTTCAGCAGAGCTATACTTCTACTTCACCAGGTTATACTTATCTATTCAGTAATAGTTTGTTTATCATACAGCTGCTGAGTTACTCCAGACTGTGGAGGTACCTTGTAAGCTTTGATCATTTGAATGATAAGCTGATTTGAAAGGATAAATTGCTGTGCATGTGTGTTAATTCATTTATTGCTTCCGGTGTTCATTTTTCCAACCGTATGTGTTGAAATTTCTAAGTCTATCTATTAGAAATTTCATCTGTATCTTCTGGTTTATTTCTTCTACTTGTTAAATTCAAACAAGTTATTTAAACCATATAAATAACGAAATAAACACAATATAGTCTCAACATCTACAGATCATCAGCTGAAAGAAAACAAACACACAAGTGACACCATTATTTTTTTGGACAAATGTCCCTGGAAAAACCCAATGCGGGAAAACCGGTGCAACTATTTTGAGGGTTTATTATTATGCAATATTTCCTTGAGTACAACTCGGTGCCAAACTGGCTCACCCGACAGGGAACAGTGACAACAATACCTCTCTATTCGGAAACAGGTATTCAGAAAACCTGTCCCACGAAACCCTCTCCAACGACTCTAAAGCTTTGCGTTGACCCTTTTGGCCGTCAGCCCTCCGAGGCACTGCGTAGCCTCTGGGACCCTTTGCATCACTCCAGCTGCTCTCTGCGTGGATGACACATTCCTTTTGGCCTCTGCGCTGGTCTCTTGGCACTATCTCTGCCTCTGTGTCCAGTACTCGCTGCCCCTCGCTGCTGATCATTGATCCGACTTTGCTTGGCAACCTTGCTTTAGCAAATTGAATGACTGATCATAAAAAGTGTTCTCCAACTGACCCTCAAGCCTCCTCTTATACTTTTCCTGCTGGACCTCCAATGGTCGAGATTAAATCTCTAATCAACGACTAAGATTAGATTTGGCTTGATCCATGACTTTTGGAATCTTCTAACCCAGTGTTATATTAATACCCATTAATATTTTATTTTCCTAAGTTCAGACTTAGGAACTCCATTAAAAATATTAATTATTTTAATATCTCTCAAATCGAGTACAATCTGTTCAAACCATTTCTGGGTCTTGGAGATCTCATGCGCTTTAGCCTCTCCACCAATTTTCATGGCTAGAGCATATCCGATGCTACCCCAAATCAACAATATGTTTGGTGTTGCATGTTTAGAAATATTCATTTTTGTGATTAAATAAGTCCAGATATGATTTATTTAATTAAGAAAATTTCACATGTTATGAGAGCAAGACTTTTGATTTAGATCATTGAGGGTTTACAGTAGTAGATCAACTGTCAGAATAAAGGACCAACAATTAGAGGGTTTCATTATTGTTGCTTGAAGAACTAAGCACTCTTGTAGGGTAAATATCTTTTTGTTTTATTTTTAGATTTGGGAAGCTTGTGCATCTGATCTGAGAGATGTTGGCAACTAATTTTGTATTTGAGGACAAATTAGGTGCCTCCGACATTTTGCCATGGAAACTCAAGGTAACATTGCTATTGGAAGAAAATGATCTTTGAGATATTGTCAAGGATGTTGTCCTTGCATCTATAGAACCACAACAATTGATAGACCACAAGAAAAAGGAAGTGAAGGCCAAGCAGACGATCTTGGATGTTGTGAAGGATCATCTAATTTCTGACATATCTGAGGAGGCAACGGTGAAGGAGATGTTCAATTGCATGATTAGCCTATGTTAGAGTTAAAATATTAACAGAAAAATGATATTGTGGAACAAACTCAGATTCTTAGAGATGACTAGATTAGACACCATATAAGTCACTTGACACGGGGATTCGGGACATGTAGGATTCGAGATTCGTGGTGTCGGATTCAGACACGCTAACTCAACAGTGGTGTCCAAACCCATATCATCAGGAACAATGTTACTTGGGAGCGGGGAGCGGGAGCGACATATTCAGAAGCTCTTGGTTTGGTGTTCTTGATTAAATACGAGTTCCATACCCTAATACATGACAAAATTCAATGGAAACATTGCAATCCCCCAATCCTAAAATCCTGAAAAACTGATAAGTCTGCTGGATTTTGAATGAAATCTAAAATTCTACTTTCTCCATATGAAATCCAATGAGGCCGGAACCACTCTCAAACATCCTGAGTCATTTCATGGTAATGTTAAAAATTTAAGTAAAAGGATGAAAATGAAGATTAAGGAGAATGTCACTTTTACTTTAAGAATTTAACATTACCATTCTTAACATTACCATGACTAGCATATCAATACTAGGGCCTAGACTTGATCATGAAGCTGCCAAAATGCTTTACTCCTTGTTGCAACAGCACAAATCACTTGCCAAATGAAAATATTAATGAGCAAACACGCCCCTTTCTTTCCCGCACTGAGCTTAGCGAGTCCTGGAAACCGGACACGTGTCCTAAAATCGCGACACGCCCCTGAAAATCGCGACACGCCCTCGGACACGACGTGTCCTGTGATTTGGACACGAATCTGGACCAAATCGTGTCGGATTCGCCTGATTCGGGATTCGCAGGGGGTTTAGGACGAATCCGGTGACTTAGGTTTTAACTTGTAAAACAGTAGTTGAAAAAGAAACACTGATTCACCCCCCCTCGGTATTTCTTTTAATTTTACAAACTGCACTTCTAGTGATGGGTAGTTTAAGTTTTCTGAGCAGTATTTCTGGATCTTCAACAATAAAGGGTGGGTTTGGGTCAGGGTTTGACCTGGTATGCCTTTTGGAAGCCAGAATGTATACGCCCCAAAACTGATGAGATTTATGAATTCAGCCTAACTTCGAGTACTGGAATCTGAGAGGTACAGAACCAGTTCTTTGAAAGCTCTTAGATATTTCCGAGGAATAACTTAACAATCGTTCTCCAACAGCGGCACCAAAAATTTTAGTCCTTACAATCTCCTAGGCTAAAAAGGAAATCGACAAGGGTAACCTCAAACCACTTCAGCTCAGTAGCTAGTCCTACTAAACATGAGAGGGATCTCTCTAAGTCTCTTATTAGTGATATGACTTTAAAGCAAATGAATTTTAGGCTAGATATTTGTATTTGTTTGTTTGTTTGTGAAAATTTGGTTTTTTAAGGATTTGCTAAACTTAGGGTTTGGAGCCACAAGTAGGTCTAGGCTGTGGGGATACAGGAGCAAACATAAGAAGGAGCTAGATATCAGAAGCCATGGTGTAATTTGAGTATTTGTGAGTGTAGTATAGAGGATATAGTGTGGAAGAAACTAATGAGCATAAATAAACATGATTTCATTAGCTTAGGAAGACAAATCACACAACTATGAAAACCAGATAACAGAGCTTGAAAAAGAAGAATTCTGAGTATTTTATCACAAGGCATTCATAGAAAGAAGAGATATAATGTAGATAAAGATGTTTAGACCATGAGAAAACAAAAAGAATGAAATACAAGCACCATGAATTCACTAGGCTAAAGTTCCTTGAAAATAGCTGCAACCTGTATCTGTATTAGCTAAAAGATGATTTCAATGCAAGCCTCCTTCACAAAAAGTTCAACCCTCTTCTCCTGAAGTGAAATGATACATATAGACATTTCTAAACCGCTTGCCCACCTTCAGGAGTCGAATTCCTTGGTGGAGGAACTAACTCCAAGATTCTCTCAACCAAAAGGTGAGAGTGAGAAGGTGCAACTCAAACACTTCATGAAGAGTTTATTTAGGAGTTTGCTTCTTTTATGAGGCCTAATAAACATCAAAAACAACCTATGATGTACATTTATTCATGCCTACATCACCCAACCTCGTAACTTGTGCCATTACATAGAGAATCTTGACTTTGACCAAGTCAGATTAGAATCTAGAAATTTTACAAAGTGAAATTTTCCAAATAAAAATACAGAAAGTGCAGAAGCGTAGCGCTAACTTTGAGCTGATTTTCAGGTGCCTTCTAGGGGTCAAAATGCAAATATGAGAGAACGGTCAACTAGCCCTTCAAGTCTAGTTTCTAGAATAGTTTGAATTTATGAATTTGGAGCATGGGAAGACCTTCAAAAATCCATTCTCCCAAGGTTGCTCCAAAAGCGCAGCGCCTGTCAAAAAATGGTCCAAAATGCTAATTTTTTGCCACCTTTTTGCTTTTTTCTCCAAAATTAAGCCACCTTTGCAAAATCTGGGCAAATGGGTTTTTAGAGGATGCCATGACCTTTCCAAAAATGTAGACCTTT
This sequence comes from Pinus taeda, assembly GCA_000404065.3. Taxonomy (NCBI): domain Eukaryota; kingdom Viridiplantae; phylum Streptophyta; class Pinopsida; order Pinales; family Pinaceae; genus Pinus; species Pinus taeda. Next base: position 4,761 of record APFE030410644.1, on the reverse strand, counting down.
CCTCAAATGGAGGCCTGAGGAAAAAGCGCAGCACCAAGGCGTTGCGCTTCTGGAGCAGCTGAATTTCTGAACTTGGACCAAAAGTTCTCAAAAAACTCAAAATGCTCAGAATTTGCTCAAAATTGGAGGGAAGGTGTAAAAATAGGTTTGTTATAGCTTCATGGATGCTTCAGCAAGCATCTCCAAGTTTCCCTCATCCTTTTGGTCTTTTTTGGCCTCCTTGAGCTTGTTTTCAAGTTGTTTCACTTTGACATTGGTGATCATGTTTTGAGCTTGGTAGTGATGCGTCATGTGTCTGAGAAATTGATTGTCTCTGTTTGCCTTCTCAAGGAGCTTCTCCAAATATTCATTCACCCTATTAAGCCAATATTCCTTATCTTGATGAACCTTTAGGGCAATCCTTTCTTCTAGGTCAAGGTTCTCATTAAGCAGAATTTGTTCTTGTTCCTCTTGCAAAGCATTCTTGAGGCCTCTTGTTCTTGGTCTTTTCCTTTTTCCTCTCACCTCTGATGCTTCAAGGTTGCTTGATGTCATGATCTCCTTACCTTTGCCGATTTGCTGCATTAACTTAGCTTTTTCCTTTTCTAGTATCAACTCCTTTGCTTTGAGTTCACTGTTTTCCCGTTCAAGGAATGATATAACATACTTTGCCCTTTCCAAATTGATCACCAATACGTTGATTTGGTACTCTCACCTCTTATGCTTCAGGGTCGCTTGATGTCATGATCTCCTTACCTTTGCCGATTTGTTGCATTAACTTAGCTTTTTCCTTTTCTAGTATCAACTCCTTTGCTTTGAGTTGACTGTTTTGCCGTTCAAGGAATGATATAACATACTTTGCCCTTTCCAAATTGATCGCCAATACGTTGATTTGGTAGTCCTTATCCCTGATAGGTTGCCTCATGTTTGTGGTTTGATCTTCAGTCTCTAGATCAATTAGTTCAAACTCATGTTCTTGTGTCTTTATCCTTTGTTGTCGATTCCTGCTTTGTCGATGAAGAAGGCTTGGCCCGTTTCTCTTTGTGAGAAGAAAATACAAGTCTCTGCCCTTTCTTATACACTTTAGTCACCTCAGGTTTGGATAGTTGAGTCTTCTCCATTATTTTGCTAGATGACCCTTCCTCTGTTTGTTGTTTTGGTGCACTTGGAGACTGAGATGTTGCATTTTCCTGATGCCATTTCAAGGCTGCTTCCAAAAAGGCTTCCCAAGCCATACCTCTCTTTGCTAGCTCGTGAAGGACAATGGTTTTGATGAGACTGTGATGGAACAAGCTTGGGGAGTGTTCCTTGTCCTTTAATTGTATCTTTCCAGACATTTTGGAAATGCTCCTGAATAGATAATTACACATGTTGAGTGGCTTTTGAGATGTGAAATGCATTAGGAGGCGAATATGATAGGCATACAACCTGGAGAATCTACCTTCACAAGTGAAGAACCTCATGACAATTTTCATTAAAGGGGCATATTTCTCAAATAAATATCTGGAAGGTAAGAGGTGAGTATGTGTATCTCTGTATGGCATCTTTAATAAAGGCTTGTAGTTTTCAAGATCTAGGTTCATTCCTTTGAACCAATACTCGCCATTGTTTGGTAACCCAGTTGCTATTGAGATGGAGGCCACTGAGAAACTGAACTCAATACCAGCAATGATAGTAGTCTCTCCTTTCAGTTGTGTTGCTACCCAATCTGTTAGTTGCTCATGAAATCCAGCCTCACTCAACCTTTTGCAAAATTCCAAGCAGTGGACATCCTCAAAGCATTGTTTGATGAAAGGATAGGAGTTGATTGTGTTGCAGTCTGATGGTTCATATCTGAGGATCCTCCGTCCTTTATGTTGTCTCTTTCTTTTTGGCGAAGATTCTACCTCCATGATGACACAAAGGCTTGTTCCTTAGCTTAGAAGTTAGTAAAGCCATGCTTGCAAGTGAAAAATTGAAGTTTAGGAGAGTTTTGATGAATTTCGGGGCACTCTATTCTGCGCGCAGCGCAGTGTTCCTACGCGCAGTGCCAAAGAGTAGTGTAGTGGTTCTATGTGCAGTGCCTGTCTCCTAAGTGCAGCGCAGTGCTTCTATGCACAGCGCCTTCAAATTTTTGCTAATTTCTCCTAGGAAGACAAGTTTTTTTCTTTTTTGAGCGAGAGAGCTTGATGGTAAAGAGTGAATAGGATATGAATGAAAGAGTTATGGGGCTTTTTGAGTTTATATGTGGAAAATTTCCTCACTTTTTCAAGAAGAAATGGGACCCACCCTCCTTTAGAAATTGATTTTCACTTTATGAAGACAGATTTTACCTTTACCATTGCAAACCTGAGATGTCCTTTTGCTTTCCTGAGTGCTGGAGCTTCTTTTTCTGGAACCTTTGATATCATGAGAATATGAGGAGTGTGTGGAAAATCAAAATTAATTCTTCAAAAGTTGCTTTGTCATGTTTGACTCACTGCTTGTTTTATTCATGGAAATGATGGACCTTGGAAACCCTAGTGACCTAATGGATGACCTAAGACCTAATGGAATGATGATGATGACTGATCCATTTTCATTATGACACCTTCATAAAGTGTGATAGGCGACCAACATGAGTGAATTTTCAAACAATGACTTCATCTGTAGACTAACCATACAATGACCAAATTTGCTGTGTAAACCTAGTAACAAAAAAAATTGATTTTGAAAGCCTGGAAAGACATAGTAAAAGCATTTTTATCCAGGTGATAGGCTAACAAGACTGACACTACCAGGACCAATGGATCATCTTTTGACTGCTCCTCGGAAGGCATTTCTCAGGATTTCCTGAAAGCTCTGTCCTCCATGAACTTTACATCCCTCCGAACTACTACCTTCCTACTCCGTGGAGGATAGACTCTATATGCATTGGCATCATTGTTATATCCCACAAGATATCCTTTCTCAGCAGTTTGATCTAATTTATTTGTCTTTTCTTCGGGTATATAGTAATACGCCAAACTCCCAAATATCCTGAAATGACTGACTGAAGGTGTCTTCCTGGTGAAGACCCTTTCCAGAGTGATTTTGCCCAATGCCTTGTGTGGAGTCCTGTCCTAGACATAAACTGTCATGCTGCATGCTTCCGCCCATAGGAGTTTGGGCATATCCTGATCATACAGCATAGCCCTAGCTGCTTCCTCAATAGTCCTATTTTACCTTTGTGCTACTGCATTCTGCTCCGGATTGTAGGGAGTTGTCCACTCTCTTCTAATGCCTTCCCTAGCGCAAAAATCGGTGAAGTCCTTGTCAATGTACTCTCCACCATTGTTTGAGCGCAACACTTTTATCTTCTTTCCTATCAGATTCTCTACTAGAGCCTTGAACTCTTTGAATCGACCAAATACCCCATCCTTGGTTTTCAGAAACTAGATCCAATTCTTCCTGGAATGGTCATCGATGAAGTGACGAAGTATTCGGCACCACTAAGATATTTTACAGAGAAACTGAGAGAAAACACCTGAGACTTTCCCCTGGTAACTTTCTGACACCCTGGAGACCCTTCTCCCACTTCCGCGTCACTTTTGCGTCACTCTGCGTGGTTCTGCGTTAGCCTACGTGAGGACTGCGTCTCCCCTGGACTACGTCTCCCTCTGCACTGTCTACCAATGCCTTTGTGTCACCTCCTCCTCAGCCACTAACTACTGTTGATGACCTCCTCTTCCTCCACCCTCCAACTCTCCCTTTGAAATCGATCTCCTTCTCTATGAGAATTCAAAGCATCAAAACTGATAGCTTGTTGACTTAAATGTAAAAATACACGAGGTATTTGTAATAAGAATTTATTATATAAAAAATGTATAAGTGATGAATGTTACAATGACCATATAATACCTAAGCAGGTGTCCTTTCGTGACTGGGCATGCCATTTAAACATGCCTTTTCACTTAACTTAATTACTATTTAACATAATCAATATTTGATTATTTAATATTTACATTTAATTTATTTATTTACTTGTTATGAATTATATTCATAACATAGCCCCTTCCTTCAGAAGTTTTGTCCTCAAAGCTTATAGTCGACAGTTTCTTTCAGTTTGCATTTGTCATCTCAGCATATGTAACTTGACGCCATTGGCACCTATGCCTATATAATTTGCTTGGTAACACTGTCTTGAATCCAAGGTTATCGATTTTTTTTTATAGCTCTTTTATTTTAATAGCTCTATTTTTTTTTTTTTTTTTTTAATATATATAGTTCCCCCTTGTTTTTAGTTTAATGTTTATATAATTAAAAGTTATATAGTTAAACGAGCATATGAATCAATTGTATATAGTCCTGAGCGTTTGACATTTGACTGGGGGAACACGTTGGTTGACCGCAGCCCAAAAAAACGGTGTTGTTTCGGGTTAACAAACTCGTAGCACAATGGAGAGATAGCGTAACCGGAGAAAAAGACTGCGGTAGACAACAAACAAGAAATGGTGCGAAACAGATTCTTGATTTGGAGATTTCGACAAAGTTTGACAACAAGAGGATGGAAGCCCTTGTTAGACTGTATTTCACCCATAACTGTATAACACCATAGAAGCTGGAATTAAAAATATAAATGTCACTAATTACATATATAAGCTACCAACGAAAATCACCAAATAATTATAGGCTACCACGAATCGTTTTCATGATTTAAAAAGACGCGACTTTATCAAAACACCCCAGCTAGCCACGATTTACTCACAAAACTTCAAGGATCAACGAAATTTTGTCTGAGGATGTCGCTGTGATGCATTGTCGACGATAGCGTGTATAGAACGG